>PVIR01000532.1:0-171841 GCA_004026965.1 Petromus typicus
CTGGTACTGCAATTTCAAACAAGACGTATGCTTTTATATGTGAGAATTCCATTGAACTCCACTTGAACTCCCAAATCTAGCACGGCCGTGGGTTACATGATTACTCCACTCTGAGCAACTGTATTCCCTTCTTTTAAAGTGTCTTTTTTCTCTACATGTGAAATGGTATCTTAAGCATCTTTTCTGAGGTGTTTCTTTCATGCCCATCTAAATTAAAGCTCAGCAGCCGCAGCACTACACCACTCTCCGTCAGTGTTTTCAGTGTGGTTCTCTGCCTGGAGGTCTGAGTCCCACAGCTATCACACTGCAGAAATGTTGGGGGTGAGTCCACATGGCCCTTTGCACATTCAAAGTCTCAGATTTCATGTTACCAGAAACTACACCAACACCGGCTACTAGACGGTCTGTTAATACTAACATTAATATTTTAAAAATGTTTATTTTTCCCAGAGAGTTATTTTTGAAACCAGTACTGTAACGGGGCATTAGATAGCTGTGTTGTACAAGCATGACTCATGTCTGGTATTGAGAATAACTTTTCTGATCAGTCACGCATGTTCTTGCCAGTAATCTGGTCCAAGTTCAATTCTTCTAGTTTTTGATGAACTTTTGTGTGGATTCAAGTCAAAATGTCCTCGAATAGAGGTTTTCCTTCCATTTTTTGAGTTGGTAGCCTCCTCATAGAACTTGAAGCTCTTGGGGAAATGATTACAATGAGCTGGTAATAGCCACTCCCTGAAATACCTTGGGATGTTTTAATCCTCTCAGCTGTTTATGCAGAGAAGTTTTATGAAGAAGTCTGAGGCAACTTTAGGTTAAATGACATTTTTTTATTTGAATCTTCATATTATGTAGTAGGGAAAAACTCTTTTTCTAATCCCTCAATTTCAACTACACTATTAGCTACTTTAGTGGAGGTGTGATTAAGGTTTTTCTTCAGTGGATCTTTGTTGATCTGTTGTCAACGTGCAATGGTTGTAGAGAAAGGATTCCTGTAGCTCCAGCACCAAGATACCACAAATACCCATGAAAAGCTTTTTTCTCAAGCATTTTTATTTCACAACACAGCATAATACGGGTTTTTATATACTTGCTCTAAAACTGACTGGAATAAACCAGGTTAACATTCACCAACTCATGGTAATCTCTGATATCTACCGTCTTAACATAATAAAGTACATTATATACATAAATATTTCAGCTGCTTTTGTGACTTCAGACTTATTTTTAGGCTGAGTCACAATGGTATGTTTGTGTTGGCTCATCTATTAATTCACATTAAAAAAGCCTCTATGAAAAGATTGCGTTGTGTGTATTAGTAGACAATTTTCAAGAGATGGCACAGTTTATTCAGTGGGATATCAGATGGGTAAAGTATAGTTGGAGTTTGAGATGATTTTTAAAATGTTTTTAAACTTTTGAAATTAGGAATGTGCTCTTTAGAGGGTTCTACATTTTGTTTTAATTGGACAGAAAACCAAAGTGTTACTTCAAAGATATTTAGTTCTAGTATAACCCAGTTCAGCTGTTTCAAAAGAATCTTTTTTTTCTTCTTTCTGCCCTGGAGTGTTCATAAAGAGTCTACAAATATGGTCTGTTATTTTGTGGGTTTCCCGAATATAACTGGCATAATTATCTTCCTATTTGGCTCATTAAGCATTGCCAGCTTCTGTGAGTCACCGCAGTGTGACATTGGCCCTGGAATAGTTCTTGAGACCCAGGGAAAAAGCACCAATCTGGTCGAGTAGTTTTACCTGTGAGTCTGTCTCTGTCAATTGAGAACATTGCTTTGATGTCTAATTAATCTAACGAAGCCTGCAGCTTTCCACCCTCTAATGGAGAAACTAGTCATCTGCATTTATGACCAGACCAGACCTTCAGCCTAACACAGGCTCCACATTTATCTTGAGGGTTTGTGTTGTTTTTGCACTCCTGGGAGAGCAGCACATTCTTCAGAAAGCAACTCTTCAAGCCCTTGGTGCCGGTGTTATCAGAGCAGGGACTCAGCTCATCAATCTCTTCTGGTTCTGTAGCACAGACGGCGGCTTCACAGCGTTTGGTGTCTTGGAAACCAAGTCCTTTCCTAGAACCCTAGATCAGTACCCTCCTCTGCCACACTCGTTGTCTTCTCTGAAGCTGGTGAGGGGCGAGGATGACTACAGTCGCTGGGGAAATTGAAAGTGAGTCATTTATTCTGGCTTTTACTGTGTTGACACTTTAATCTTTACAGAATTATTGCCAGTAATTTAAACACTGAGAAAGGAAAGGTTATTATCATTTAAAGAAAACCTTCACTTTTAGTCAGTAAAGATGAGAGGAATAACCAAGAAAACATGCAAATGTTCATCTCATATATGCCGGGATCTTTTTAGGGTATTCAGAAGCTCTTCCCATGTTTAAAAATAATTTTAAAATACTCAGTTTGCTCGCAGACATTTTAATTCTGATCCTCAGTTCCCCATGGTCCGGATGGCTCCTTGGGCTCCAGGCATAAGGCCTTTTGTGCTGACCAGACCTGTGAATGAATGTGAATATGATTATTCCTTTCATGCATTGAAACTTTATATCCATTCACTTCTATTTTTATCATACTTTATAATATATATCATTCTGTTTTGGACTCTCACTTAGACACTGAATTTGTAGAGGTAATTTTCAAAAGCTCTGTATATTGTGCTCTGATACATAGAAGAGTAAAAATTGCAGGCTGACTGACCAGTTATGCTTTTTTATTTTATTTATTTATTTTTCTGTATTCCAGTTTGGAACAAGTTGCCTGTTTTGGGTTATTACCTTATCCCTTTATTTCAAGTTACTTTCAGAGGGTTCCTTCTCTTACAGGTGAGAGATAAATACAGACTGTTGCCCTGTGAATCCTTGTGTATCTTGATAACCCCTGTTTTGTATAATTCCTTCCCAAATGACAATCATAACCTCACAATTTGATCTGCTATAAACAAAAGAACTGTAGCGTTGGTGGCTTAAACAATCAAAAGTGAGGTGTTGGAAAATGCAGTGTGTGGTTAGTGCCTCTTTCCTGGTTTTCAGAGGGCTACCTTCTTGGGTCTCACATACAGAAGAGAAATAAGCTGTCCTGTCTCTTCCAGTTTGGGCACTGATCCTACTTAGGAGGTCCCCACCCTCCTGACTCCTTTCTTTCAGAAGCCCCGCCTCCTCACATCAACCCATTGGATGTTACATTCCCAAGCCAGGAACTAGGTGGGAAAAGGCAACATTCAGCTCTTAATTATGCCCCATCAGGTTTACTCTAACTTACTGAACAACAGATACTTTAGTAGGTGACATAATGAATCTTGTCACACACCCCATGGAAAATGTAATTCTTAAGCTTTGGTTTGTCTTTGCAGTTTTCCACCTCAAAAATTCTACTATAGGGATAAAATGCTAAATTAGGACATCTTGAGGGTCTTCAAAGGAATAACTTTGTATGTTGTTTTTGTCAGCTTTTCTTGAGGCTGTTGTGTTTTTGTCTACATCATGCTGTTAATATTAAATGCGAGCTGAACCCTGAATTTTAAGGCTTTGGCTTTGTGTCATCTTCATGTATAGGTATCGAGTGTGCTTTATTCCTAATCTGCAATTAACTGACAAATGCTCCCTCTAATGTGAAGTCAGATGTGGTCACCTTCTCTGGCCTCCTCTCAGTCACACTTGGCCTGATAGCTCTGTTACATGAAAATCCACGCAGAATAAATATGTGTACTCATTTCCATAAAACCATATCAGGAAGGTATCTGATACAATCTTTGGCAAAGATATCATAACATTTTTGTAATCATTCGTTATTCATTTAACATTTGCAATAGTTAGAGGAACTTTTTGACCAAGAAAACATTGAAATAGAGCCAAGCATGGTGGCTTGTGCCTTAATCCCAGAACTTGTGAGGAGAAGCTGGAGCACTGTCATGGTTTTGAGATAACCTGGGCTACCTAGTTTCTTCAAGACCACCCTGAACAACAAAATGAGACTCTGTTTCAAAAAGCTTTAAAAAAATAGTATTAAAATAAAAATTCTTTCAATGTATACTTGAACAACAAAAAGGGGGAAAAATCTGAGTGACAAAAGAGAAACAAAATAGTGTAATGACTTCAATATTTATTCTTTTCTCTCCCTTTCTATCCCCACTTAATCTGATAAGAAACCTGATACACTATAGACTGCTATTCCTAGGTACACTGACCCATTTACTTGATGGCTCAATATCTTCCTCCAAAGTACCAACTAGTATTGTGGGTTGTTTTTGTTTAAATTTTAAAAACACTTCAGTAGTAATACAGGTCATCGGCAGTCTCTTAACTGAGACCCTGGGTGCCAATAATATTAAATGTTTGCTATGAACAGTAGATACCTACAAACTCTCACCCTATGAATGACAAATAGCGAGCTGCAACAGCCTACCACGAAGTATATGGTCATGTGATTCACATTCCTTTGTACAGAGGCAGAGTGCTGAGATGGCTGAAGAATCAAATCACACAATGCAATTAAATATCCGGTTAGAGCACTCTTTCCCTCATTATTCTTCCTACAGATAGGTTACATGTCAGGCGCCATCCCAGTGTATTAAGCTGATGAGTTAACACTGAGTCCCTCATGTGTGTCCTATGCTTTAGTTGTTGTTTTTTACTTTTCATTGCTCTGTGAATGAAAGGTCAAATTCTTGCTGTGTGATATGTCAACTCAGGTCCTCAAATGAGATACATAAAGCTCTTCAGAGTTCATCAAGAAGGTGAAGTCTTTTTGTTTGTTTCTTTTTGTTTTGTTTCTTGAGACAGGGTCTCACTTTTGTAGTTCAGGCTGACGCTGAGCTCAGCCTCAAACTCACATCAGAGCAATCCTCCTACCTCTGCCTCCCGGGTGCTGGGATTACAGGCATGAGCCACCACGCCCGGCACTGTGGTATGTGGTACTGGTTGCTGGGCGTGAGTCTCTACACCCGGTATTGTACGTTGTTACCAGGGAATCAAACCTGGGCCCTTGTGCTTGCAAGACAGGTGCTGGAATCACTGAGCTAAATCCCTGGCCCAAGAAGGCGAAGTCTTAATCTTCTTAAAACAGGAGGTGCCCAGCATTGGTCACTGGGTCATCACCTTGGAGAGTGCTTTGTAAGAAAAAGAATACATAAAAGTGTACATACAAACACACAAATATGTGCACATACATACAGGCTGGAGCACTGTTACTGTTTCATCCCTCACCATTCTCTCCTCCACTAATTTATCTGTAATTGTTAGTTACAGTATGCTAAATATTTCCTATTATAGATTCAATGCTTATGACATGGCATAAAATACCTTATGTTATATATATATATATATATATATATATATATATATATATATATATATATATATATATATCTACCTACTTGAATATGTACCATAGCCTTGTAATACTATAATAATCTCTCTCTATCTGGGTGAACAGAGGATCTGAGGCAGTTTAGGTATCTTGGCTGAGATAATGCAGCTAATTATAAAGGAGTCTACAGGTGAATCTAGCCCTATCTAGCTCCACTGCCCTCATTTTTTTTTTCTGATACCAGGCTGCCAGGTTCCCAGATATCAAGTGGAGTAATTGTGTGTGCTTCTTGTACAGCTTGGTCTAAATCAGTTTCTGACAGTCCCCAGCATCTCTGTAAGGAAGATAAAGAAATTAGGCCTCCTCCACTGTATCGGTCCCACATCCCAAGTGGATAACTGTCAAATCAAATCAGGTCACAGCTGCTATTGCTGGACACCAGTGCCATGTGATATGCCAAGTGATTTGCTTAAAAATCAAATCCTAGCAAGTGAACTACATCTGAGCATTAGGAAAATTAAGAAAGGAATAAGAGATTTTATATGATCAGCAAACCCATCCTCCCATCTGCATCTTAGGTTGGTTTGTAGAAGGACTTCATTGTGCACAAGACATGTCATTAAGAAAGGCAAGGAAATTCTTGTTATTTTTCTTTATCAATTCTTCAAATAAAGCATTGATTTTAAAAAATGTGTATTTTTCCAGCATAAAAACTTATTTTGTCTAGAGCTAACCATTCTGGTTAAAATTCTGTTATGTTTAAAATAGTGCAACTGGTCTCTTGATTTCTGTAACTGAAAATTCCTTCTAAAATGATTGAATGAGTAAATTAAAAGAAATGATACAAAAAGCAACATGTTTCTTTTAAGCCCTTGATGTAAAACAATGGAATCTTTCTACTCATTTTGTTTTACTAATTTTTAGCTATCATGTAGCTAGCTACATTCTCCTTAAAACTGTGCAAAACAGCTTGTGATAAAACTATAGATATGTAGTTCAGAAAAAGGCAAATAATAAAAATTGATACACATTTTAATACATTACTGGTAATGAAGAAGTAAGAAAATAATATTTCCTTAATATATTAACATATATCTCCCAAACTTCATAGTTAAAGCTGGTAAGAATGAGGAAGATTGGTAAGCTTCTGTAATCCTATGTGGTACCTATGTGAATCTGCATTGTCCTTTTGGAAAAAATTATCAGTGAGCCCTTTGCACTCAGTCCATTTTGTTGTGAAGATAACCATCACAAGGTTTTCTCAGAGTTTTATTTTTGATATTTTAAATTTATGCAACAAACTCATACGGCATCTCAGAGGTGCTTAGCCTCCAGGGAAGTAAATGAGGAATAAGGCTCGAATCTCTTGCTCTGAGGGAAGCTGCAGCCCAGAGAAAGGTGCATTGATATACATGAATAATTGAATAGCAGCAGTAAGTCCTATGGAAGGGCAAAGGAGAGCAATATAATCAAAGGCAAATTTCTGAGCTTCAAGTCGAGTTTCACCGGAGCTACGTCAGCTAAGCTGAACCTGGAAGATGTGAATGTGCAAAGTCAGAAGGGCTGAATTAACATCATGAGTGAAAGGAAAACATGTGCCCACTTTGAAGGTGAGAGCCACGAGTCCCCGTGGATTCCTGGTGGAGCCATGATTGGGGTGAAGCTGATTATGAGGGGCCTCATCAGTTGTATTAGAGGGAAGGTGGCCAAAGGATGGAAGCACGTTAAGAGGGGACAGCACATTCTGATGTGCATTTCAGAAGGTCTGTGCTGTCTTGCAGCAAATAGCAGACTCACAGAGGAGCGGTGGCAGGGATGGTTAAGACCGGTGGTCATTGAGAAGAAGAAGGCAGTGAGCAGGATAGCCACATTGGGAAGGGGGAAGGGAGGGTGCTGAGTCTGAAAGCGTTTAGCACTTGAGTCAATAGTTTCTGGTGCACTGTAGGGGCTGAATATGCAAAAAGGAGATGATGCTCAGGCTCTGGTGCAGCACACTCAGTGAACCCAACCTTTCTTTAATTAATAAAACTGAGGTGAGAGCAGTGGTCTGAACTGTTAGGAAGTAAGTTCTTCAGGAATAGGAGATGGTTGTGTGAGATGCCTGTATGTCTCATGCCTTGGGACAACTTCTTAGATAGGTTCAAAGATTCAGACAAAGAATGGGACTGAAATTAGGAATTGGAGAATAATCAAGAGGTAAATAGGTGGCCAGAATTGTATTGACAGCTAAAAGTGAACTATGTGACAAATACGTGTGCACCCTATGAGCTCAAGGCCTATATATTAACTATGAGAGAGAGAACATGAGTGTATCCAAAGATGAGTTATGGTTTGAGGAGTTTACTGACCACAGTGAAACAAATGTTAGTAGAAGTCATACTGTTTTTTTAATTCAAATCTTTATTGGTACATTACATATATACATCATGATTGCATTCAACAATGAGAATTTGTACCAGTATGTGACACAACTTAATTCTCATTTTTTCCCATGGCCCTACCCACTGTACCCCCCCACCCCATATACATAAACTGTTTCCTTTTTTTTGTTACACTTTTTAAATAACAATGTCTTTTAATTTTTAGTACTAAGTACTTTATAAAATGTTAAGCACTATAGTTTTAATTTTACTTCATTTTTTTAAGTGTTTGCTGGCTACTTATGAGATTGTTCACTGAGTAAAATTTTGTAGTAGATAATACAATATTGTGCTCTAAATTTAGTGTTTTGTATCCTCCCAAAACAGAAGCAGTATTGTGCCACGGAGAAAACACTGCTTGAGATCTTAGGTTTGACCCTGAATCTAAGCTTCAAAGCTCTCAGACAAGCAGAGCTCTGAGCACTCAGATGATGTCTAACAAAAGAAAGCTGTTCCAGATCTTGTCTGCAGTGACTTCCCACTCTATTGCCTGTTTCTACAAAAAAAAAAAAAAATACTATTGAATGATGTTGCAGCTGGTTCAACCAAGATTTAAATATCGAGCTATATGACCAATGGATCACAGCCTGTTTTTAAAATGCGACCCAACATCTAGGTGTATTTGCTTCAAAGGAAATTTAGTGTTTATTCCTTGCACATTTTGCTTTTCCTCCTTTGTTCCATTTCTTTGTCATTAAATGATTTAAATTTGCTGCTGTATTAGTGTGCATGGCATAAAACACAAACTTCTACCTGTAAGGTAATTTTCCAATAACAGAAAATCTGAGGCTGGTGCTTGAGTGTTTGGTTTTCTGTCACCCACTGTTGCATGAAGAAGACCATATTTCCATGACTGTGACTGACCTCCCTCTTGAAAACTGTCAGTTACAAATGAGAAGCTGCATCGTTGGGAAAGCAAATCCTTTCCTGAATCCCACTGGGTTTTCACATGAGCTTGAACCATAATCTGAGAGACCCATTGATACACAAATGTAGTCATTGTTGAGGGAAAATGAAATAATTTATAAAAGTCCATGTTATCTTCTTTTCTTAGCAAAACATTTCTTTTTACATTGTAAAATGAACAGTTTTGTAGACCTTGTATTGTAACTCTTTTTCACTCTCCCCAAGGCTCTTTTATTATTTACTCTTTCCTTAATTCACAGACTTTAAGACTTCGAATAGACTGTGAATACTCTTCTCATTGTTCTATAAATACTTGTCTCTATTTTTAGTCCACCACATCGTGAGGAAAGTCAGCTATGTCTCTGTAAGATTTGAATCCCCAGTAGCTAGGCTAATATCTAATCTTAGTAGGCATGTACAGATATGTCTGTTCAAAAATTTTATTTAAGACAGCAAGGTTAATTGTGATAATGTGAGGAACAGTTAAAGTGCTTTTGCAAACTCTGTGAAATCCGAGGCTCTTTATTTCATGGCACCCCTTAAACTTTCCTTATGTGTGTTGCAAGCATTGCTTCCCTTCTTTTATTTTGCAGAATTTAAGATCCACTCAATGAAATAATGTCTCAGGCTGACAATATATAAGACTGGCACAGGTGAACTTAACTATGCAAATGCAATGATATAAAACATTTCCATTTTTATTAGAAGTTGGAAAGAAGGCAAAATAGTTTCCTGAGTTAAAAAATAAAAATAAAAAATAAATTTAAAAAATCTTTTTATTGGAGCCTAGGGATAAAACCTGTTTCATAAATCACATTAAATATTTGGTATGCAAAATTCCTGCTGCCAGTCTACATTAAATGGGTACAATACACCCCTTATCTAATTAAGTAACCATATGGAGATAAGGCACATTTGCATAGCAGGAGCCCAGCTCTAGTGAGCTGCCTTTTGGATCCTGTAACTTCCTTTTCTTGGTTTTGTTTTCTGCTCTGACTGCGTATTGCCATGAACAAATATGCTCACAGGTCACAGATGGAATTTGAAGAACTTTTCTCAAGTGCCTTAATTATTTAAATATTACACAGATAGCGGCTCTGGGATTTCATAATACCTTCTGTGTGGGTGACTTCTTGCCAGTAGCTTTGAAATCTGTCCCATGAGAAATCCATTATGCTGCATGTCCCACACACCTTTGGAGAATAGCCATGTCCCTTGTGTAAGGTGTGACCCATTTCATGCCTGATTACTGAATAAATGCTTCACATCCTCTTTTCCGAGTTCACTTTTCTTGTGCTTCTCTTATTTGTTTTCTTCGGTTGTTTGTGGTGGGATCTTGCTGTATTATTCAGATGGGCCTTGAACTCGTCTGGGACTCCGCCTCCCTTTCTCAGCTCCTGGGACTGCAGGTGTGCAGCACCACCTGCAGCTCAGAGCTTTTGACCTAAAAGAATTTTACTGGCATATATATGAGTACCAAATAGTAAAGACATGTTATTAAAAGCAGCTGTTGTTTCTAGGACTTTGAGATGAAAATGGTAACAGTGACCAGAAAATTAAAATATAGTTGTAATGATAATGAGTTTAGACACTGAAATCATAGAGATCACAGTTATAGTCTCCATTGCAGTCTATGAGGGCATTGTAATAGTATACAGTGTTTTACATCATTTAATCTTGTAATGTGTCTCACACGTAATATCTCATGGTAATAAAATGGGAGTAGATTTTAGCCTTCCATTTTTTAAATGAAACAACAGAACCTCTGAATCAGGAAGGAGCTGCCAGCCAGGTAAGGAGCCTAAACTTTTGTTTCACACAAGTTTCATATTTGCCCATGAGATGGCTGCTTGTTGCTCTATGCAACAAATCCAACCTAGGGAAAAGAGAAGCATATATATGTGCTTCCCAATAAAAAGATATAGGAATACATTAACATTTTCCCAAATCTCCTGGTGACAAACTTTGCTTATACTGTAGCCAATGGAAGACAGTCCAGGATTTTAAGAATCCCAGTTTGCAATGACTATGGCCGGTAGTATGTCCAGTTCTGTTACTCCTTTAATACATCTGCCAGCCAGATATTGGCACTTTGGTGTGGTTGTAACTAATAAGCAAACAATGCTTCATCTCCATCCTTGTTCTTATCTGTTGAGTTCCTCTCTCCTGCTACAACTTCTTGTGTGTTGGGCCAGGGATTTAGTTCAGTGATTCTGGCACCTGCCTTACAAGTACAAGGGCCCAAGTTCGATCCCTGGTCACCACATACAACAAAGTCAGGCATGGAGACTCACATCCACCGATATCAGTACCACATACAACAATGCCAGGTGTGGTGACTCATGCCTTAATCCCAGTAGTTGGGAGGCAGAGACAGGAGAATTGTTGTGAGTTCAGTGCTGAGCTCAAGGCCAGCCTAAACTACAAAAGCAAGACCCTGTTTAAAAAATACAAAAACAAAAAACAAAAACCCTACTTCTTTGACCAGGGATTTAGCTCAGTGGTTCTGGTGACTGTCTTGCAGGTGCAAGTGCCCGGGTTCAATCCCCATTTAACCACATATAATACTGGGCAAAACAAAAAACACTTCTTGTGTTTTAATTAGACTTTTGGTTATAAAATAATCTCGTAAAGTGTTTTCCAAATGCTGAAAAATGTTTCCCATTATTTTATTTCCTGGCAACAGTTACTCTTTGATTTTGTTTTTGCCTTTTTGGGAATTTTACTGGGGGCCTTGGAAATGCTGGGTAGTCCAGTGCCTGTACCTCTGAGCTACATACCCAGCATTACCCTCCTTTTTTCTACCTCCTTTAGGACTCCCATTAGGCTTAGTATAGTTGGCTGAGTTCTCACTCTTTTCTTGCAAAGAGTTATTTTCACATGACCTTCTTTGGGCTGGGTCAGTATATAGCCACGATGGCTTGCACCAATGGCCACCTCACAGAATG
Organism: Petromus typicus; assembly: GCA_004026965.1. Classification (NCBI taxonomy): domain Eukaryota; kingdom Metazoa; phylum Chordata; class Mammalia; order Rodentia; family Petromuridae; genus Petromus; species Petromus typicus. The sequence goes on from PVIR01000532.1 coordinate 11,598, forward strand.
ACTGAGTAACCTTTAACCTCATTGCCATGCCCAGTGGAAAGGGTAAGGAGCCCCATATACAATGTGGCCTTTTATACTATTTTCTTTGGTCTTACGAACTGCTAGCAATGACTCTAAGGCGAGCAGTCACTGAATTACAGATTCAGTCTTGTGAGGGTTAAGTCACACAGACTGAAATGAAATTGTGAGCTGCTCTGACTCAGGCTTGTGTTGAGTTTGAGTCCACCATTCACAGTCTGTGTCACATCAGACATGATATATATTCCAAGCATTTCTTCAGATGCAAAACAGGATGCTTAGGTGTGTACCAGAGCCAGTTTACACAAAACTTCTACATAGGAGACTGAACAGCATAACCTACAATTGCTTCATGCATGGCAGATCTTATTTTGACTTTCTCCGAGCATAGTTTTAATGTTTCTTAGCTTACTAGTATATTTACTTGACTACTGCTGGCATTGGGATCTATAAGTAAAGCTTGTAACTCTGGATGTTTTAAATTTTATTTTTTTATGTCAAGACTTGCATTAATCAAGAATGTTTCCTGCAAGAAATAACAGGAAGTTTGACTGTCAATTTTTAAAAAACCTGTTATCTGGGGTAGATTGTTGGTTGGTTGGTCCAGGATCTCAGCCGTGTCAGTGTAGGGCCTCTCTGTTCCTCCCAGACTTTTCTTAAGGGAGGAATGATAGTTTGGGGCACATCTTTCATCAGGACCTTGGAGCCTCAGCAGAAGCCTCTCCCTGGGACTCACTGGCTAGACGGGTGTCATTTTTCTGTGGCAACTGAGTTGCATGACTTTTCCAGCCTTTTCAATGGAAGTGATGTGGGGAAGGCCATTGGCTGGCATCTATCACCGCCATTTGTCATAGCAAGTCTTGGAGTTTCTCTCCAAATTGTGATGTTGGCATATGTACTCAGGACACAACTAAATCAAAGCAGAAAAGCAGGCTTGTGTCTGCATGAAGTTCTGTGGGTACATGCCCCCATCCCTCCCAGTGCACATCATCTGTCAGCAACTTGTAAGCTCCTAGAATGATTCCCACTTTTCTGAAATTACTTATTTTTCCCCCTTTCTTTTCTCTTGATTCTTTCTAAACTTTTCTGAAGAATTCAGTTCCAAGTCACTACCATGGGCTGAGCTCAGTGACAACTGGTGCTCAGAGTGGGTAGCACCTGGCCCTGTGGTGTGAGCTAGGGCCTCCTCCCCACAGGGCAGCCTGCATGGGGCTCCTGCCTTCTGGCTCCAGGGAAGCCAGTTATAATGTAGGGTGCAGCTATTCACGGTTAGTATCCCTCAGTGAGGACCTGGGAGTAGAGAGGAGGTACGTGAGTGAACTCAGCCTTAAACACCACCCCTCAGTTTTCTGTACAAACAAAAGGAAGGGGAGACTACTCCACTTACAGCAGGAAATATGCAGACAAGCACTAAGAAATCTACAAATACATACCTACTCACTGCCCTGCTCATAAATTATTTTCTTTTCTTTGTTGTTTTCATGGATCCCAGGGTTTTTTTTACGCTTGTATGATTTTGACATTGCTTCGATAATAATGACAATACCATTTTACATTTTGCCTTTTTATTTCTGTCCTTTGAACATTAAGATTGATTGATTCTAAAGGAGCTCCGTGAACAGCCAGGACATTTACCCTGAGACCTCCGTTCTACTCTCCTGCTGTTTCTGATACAGGATGCACTTATTACTTTATGTAAAGGGCATTTATTACAGTGACAGGAGGGTAACCTAATTGCTTTTAAATCTCTCTCTTTTTTGAATCGGATAGTTAAAATTGATTTATTGTATAATCTATGGCCTTTGTTTTTTGGCATTGTATTTATCACAGATAAGTGTGGTCTCAATGTTTACCTGGAGATCATCACCCCTTCCCTCCCTCTCCCACCCCCCATAGTTACATGGGGTATGTTCATATACTGCCTCAAGCTAAGCAGAATCATATTAATCAAAACGTGTCTGAGGCTCTCCCTGTCTCCCATGTCAGGAAACGGCGTGTTCTCGATCAGGTGATGTTTTCATGCGACGATGAATTACTTGGACGTGGCTCAAGCCCTTGGTGGGAGTGTGAACATTTGATGCCCATATAAAATCTCTTAATACCTTTGTCATTTCCCCTAATGCATGGATTTACAAAAGCCTATGGGGACTTGGTGTTTATTGAAGATGGAAATTGTCAGGAACAGACAGTAATAAACCAAATTAATACAGGATATATTTTATGAAGCCCATTTTAAATAGAATATTTTAAAATGCAGCAGCATGCGAGCACACACACACACACACACACACACACCCTTGAAATTCTTTCCTAAAACTTCATTGCTCCCTGTTTATATACACATTGTATTTTCTGAGTGACTTTACTGTCATTTTATTAAATAAACTGCACTTACTTTTTAGAATACTTGCTTCAGTTTTTTGATACTTCAGTTGCTACCACATGAGTTAGTGTTTCCAGTGCAAATGCATCAAGGCTCATAATACTTTAAATTCTGCTATGTGCAGCTGTTTTTGTCCTCTGTTGTAAGTTGATGTATTTAATGGAAAAAAAATCTTGTTTAGGAAAATCTAGCTATTATTAAGTCTAATTCATTGCACTGGCAAATCTTTGTGTGTGTGTTCCCAGGAGTAAGGTGTTATTTTAATAACATGGTGTCTTTTATTTTCTTTTTTATACTAAAATACCTTGTGGAGTCCATTCCTTCCTTTTTTGTTTGTGTGTTGAATATTTGAGACTTCCTCATAAAGATTCTTAGAGCACAACACCAGCCTATTATTGATGAATTGTGTTTACCTTTGGCAATTCTTGGTCATGTATGAGAGGTGGAGAGCTCTGGTCACTGTTTCATGGCATCACGCACATCCAGGCTGTGTTCAGGATCAGCCCATGGCCAGCTCTCTGGTGTGGGGAGGGTGAATCAAAATACTTCTGCCTCGGGTCATGCCCCAGCAGTCACGACTTTCCACCCTTGCTCAAGGAAACAAAGCCTTGATAGGGCTTTATATTTTATGAGGCTTTGTCAATTAAAGTTAAGGGGAAATCATATCTATTCCCTCTTCAGACAGATGTCACCATCATAGCTACTAATGGCCCAATCAGACCTATTTTAGTAGATGCTTTAGTTTCAGCTTTGGGAGTACCAACCCATAGTTTTTTTTGTGGACAAGTGCTGGGGGCAGAGTGTGTACAGGGCAGGAAGAACAAACTCACGTTCCACTTGAGGGGTAGTCAGTTGAGTTATGCCAAGGGAGATGACAGACAGTTCTCAATGTCACAGGTTAAAGCAGACAGGAAGTCTGGAATTCTAGGTGTCCCCCTCCCACCATCTCTGCTGTCATTCACACACATCTATGGGAGGACAACAGCTGTCTCTCCATGTTTTCAAGGATTTGAGGCAGTCCAAAGTCCACATTGAAACCTCTGGGGTAACCACTCACCTGTGAATTTTGATATTCAGCCTCAAGCCCCACAAATATTTACCTCAGTTCTTACTGCAAACACTCAAGTTTGAAGGTTCTTGTATTCATTATATTCCTTGGTTCAACAAATAAAAGTTTATTCCCTTGGAGATACCTACCATACAATGCCAGTTTAGCTTCTAGAAAATAGTTGCTCTACATGGAGCTTACAAGCAGGCTCTGTACTCGTGATGGCGATTCTCAGCACAGATTCATGGACCCAGTATGTTTTCAACACAGAGTTCTCACTTCTGAGTTGTCCATATAGACTGCATTCTGACACCATCTTCAATTTTTCAGGTACCAACAATGGTGAAGCTCTTCCTGAATCCATCCCCTCTGCTCCCGGAACACTGCCTCATTTCATAGAGGAGCCGGATGATGCTTATATCATCAAGAGCAACCCCATTGCGCTCAGGTGCAAAGCGAGGCCAGCCATGCAGATATTCTTCAAATGCAATGGCGAGTGGGTCCACCAGAACGAGCACGTCTCTGAGGAGAGTCTGGATGAGAGTTCAGGTAAGATGCAGTGTGTGAGGGGCATCCTGGCAAGCTGCACTGAGATTCATCCACTTACAAGTGTGGAGATCACTTGACTGCCTCATCTGAATGCAGTTATATTTACACCCTTCCAGACTTAAGAGATTCATTTTGGTCTTTAGATGATGCCAAGTCTCCCTTGGTCATCCTTTCCGATATAGAAAGCATCTTTCTTACTCTACATAACTTTAAGCACTTGCCATTGAATGTAAGTTAATGTTCTCACTGGAAATAAAACCAAGAAATAACTGTTTCCATTTTTCCTCTTCAACCCCTCTTCCCATATGCATAAGCTTTGCTTCAAATTTTTTTCCTTCAATATTTTTTCTTTCCTTTCCTTTGCCTCTCCAGTTGCCCTTCCTCTTTTGAAAATTTTCTTCATATTTCAAATATGTTTTATACATTTTCTTCCTCCTCAGTTTCCTACATCAGGAAAACAATTCTACATTTATCTGGATGTCCTGTTTATTACACTGATTGTATGGTCTCAAACTGAATCATTTTAGGTCTAAATGTCTCTAATTTATCATTGTTTATGGCAGAACAATACTTCATTTTATATATAAAAACACACACACATCTTCATTATCCATTCACCAGTTGATGGCTTCTGGGATGTTTCCAGGATTTAGCTATCACAAGCTGTGCCATGATAGACATGCGTGTGCATATACCACCGTGGTATGATACTTTTTTTTTTTAGGTTTTTTGAGACAGGGTCTTGCTTTGTGGTTCAGGCTGGCCCTGAGCTCAGCCTCCAACTCACATCACAGCAATCCTCCTGCCTCTGCCTCCCGAGTTCTGGGATTACAGGCGTGAGCCACCACACCTGGCACTGTGGTATGTGGTACTGGTTGCTGCTGGGCGTGAGTCTCCACGCCCAGTATGGTATGTGGTTACCGGGGAATCGAACCCGGGCCCTTGCGCTTGCAACACAGGCGCCAGAACCACTGAGCTAACTCCCCGGCCCAATACTTTTAATTCTCTTTAGAACACACCAAGGAGACAAATATCAAGGTCAAATGGGATCTCTAATCCTAGGTTTTTGAGGAATCATCACACATGTCTCTGTAGTGGCTGTGGTGATCTACATTCCCAACAACAGGCTCCTGTCTCCCAACAGCCCCACCAACATTTGGTGCCATTTGACTTCTTGATAGCAGCTATTCTTTCTTGAGTAAGATGATGTTTCAGTGTTTTTTTTTTTTTTTTTTTTTTTTTTTTTTTTTATCTGCATCCTTCAAATGACCAGTAATGCTGAACATTTTTTCATGCATTTCTTTGCTGCTTCTATTTGTTCACCTGAAAAACATCTACTTATTTCACATGCCCGATTTTGGATTGGGTATTCACATTTGGTGTGTCTGAGTTTTTAAGTTGTCTGTATATTTTAGATAGCAGTCCATTGTCTGAGGAACCCCTGGTAAAATGTTGGGATCAACAAGAGATCATCAGTTTGGTGTTGGAAGTGATTAAGAAAGAGACAATCACAGTCTCATTTATCTTCACATGAACAGTTCAGAGGAGAACTCTGAAAAGAGAAAGCAGCATCCTACCATATAAGCAATAGCCTCAAAAACAATGTCAGAAGGGGAAAGTTGATGTACCTTACACTCATTAGTCCAACTAGAAAGGATCGGAGTTCCAGTTGCTCCCTGGGGCTGGATGATTTATTCTTGGATGTCTCTGTCCTAGATTTTGCCTAGTTGTGAACTCAAAATAGCAGAATCCTTTTGGGTAAACTGTTCTAAATAAAAAGAAGCTTGAGAAATCATCAGCCAATTTTATTATACTCCTAGAAAATCTTATTATATCTGTTCTAATTTAAAGGCCTCCTGATAAGTATAACAATCCAATTTAACAGTGTACCCTCTTGTAATTTCACAGTATTCTGTTTTGTTATTATTTTCCCCTTTAACTTCTCCTGGCATTGCTAGGCAACTCCATGTCTTGCAGAGAACATTGTTGATTGCATTCTTTACTTTCAAGTAAAAATCTGCCTTTATCTACTTAAAATAAACAAGGCAAATAAAAATTACATGTTTCAAAGGATCTGGACAAAATTAGTAAATGACAAAATCATAAGTGATCATATATCAAGTTTCTTAAATGCTATTGAGAAAAGATTTAAATTTTAAAAGTTACCTTTGTAAAAGGAATTTCATAAGCACAAGCTTTTCTTCCAAGTCATTTTTGTTGAATCAATAAGAAATGTCTCTCCCTAAACACTTTTCTGTGTAGATAATGAAAATCACTGTCTACCACATACTGCAATTCTGATTCCTAAGCCTGGTATTAATGGTTGAATAGTAGAAACAGGACCAAGAGGAGTGGAAATATTTTACCCCAGACCTACTCATAAGTGTAATTAAAGTTGAAAACAAAATGGCCCCAGGTATTGAAAAGTAGATTCATTACTTCCCTCGGGCTCTCCAGTGCTGTGCTGGAGGGCAGTGCTGAACTGTCTCTCCACACTTAATGGCTTTTGATTGGATTTGTAAAATAATTCCTGCCAGTCCAGTAGTCCTGAATGACACTGTGGAGCCAAGGAGAGTGGGGCCACATATGATGAGAGAGACAGATAGATACACAGAGAATGAGAAGAAATGAATTGTCCATGTTTCTTTTAAGTCCCGCATAGAACTCTTATTTTTTATTGTGAAATAGTTACATTTTATATACATATCACGATCACACTCAATATTCACAATTTGTACCGATATATGATATGACTTGATTCTCATTTTTCCCATTCCCCTCCCTACCTTACAACCCCCACCCCCTATATACATAAGGTTTGTTTCCATTTTTTATAATCATAATTTTTTTCTTTCCCCTCATTACTTACCTCTATCTTATTTCCCTTTGAATGGTTTCTATCATACAATACCTAATGGATGTTTTAGAACTTATTTACATTTTCAGTTTTTCATATCTGAGAAGAGATGGCATTTACACATCTGTGACCCATTTGTTTCACTTATGGTTATGTCCTGAAGGTATGTCCATTTGAGAACTCTCTTTTTAGACAACATAGTATCCATTATTGAAATACCCAATACTTTATATATTTTTACTTAGGAACATACATTCTTGACACATTCAAAGGGAAAAGCATCTGACCTGGGAGCATTGGGAGAGGACACAGACTCTTTTTGTGTTTCCAAATTGAAAGCAATAAGTCCTTTCAGTTGTTAAAGGTTGCAAACTGCCTTTGGTCTTTCTGGTAATTTGGCCCTGTCATCTACCAGTTCAAACAAGAAGAAAAAGGATTGTGCATTTTCATGCAATTGAGCTTGGAAAACCCTGAGCTGGAGTTCTTTCCTGCAGAAGTACAATTTATTTGACATGAGTTACTGTATTTGTACAGGCAGAGCTATCTCTCTTTTGTAATGTACACTTCCAGCTCCCCGAACAAACAGAGGGATCCTCTTTCATTTGTTCTGCCCCATTTCATTGGGAAATATGGGTGCTGGTCTTCCTTGTGTTCTGCCTCTGATAACATCTGGAAACCGCGAACTGAGAAGTGATCCAACCCAAGAACTATGCCCCCATGTAAGGGTGGGGAATTCAATAAGAGATAATGAAGAACTCTAGTAAAACAAAAACACGCAAATATATTCTCGCTCAACTACCACACCAACATAAACAAGCCCAGCTCATCTTGGCAATCAGGACCAGGCTACCTTTTGAGAAGCCGGTGTTATCAATAAGCGAAACCACTTCTTTACTGTTCAATAAATACAAGAGTTCCCTTAACAGCACTCCATGGCTTCTATCTTATGTTACCTTCGAGATATTGAATGCTAATGAGTGAAATGCTGTGCATTACAATGTGTTATGGGAAAAGTTCCCACTCCAGTAAACTGATATTTTTCTCTTGAAAGAATATCGGTTCAGGGACTTCATTGTATGAGATTTCCTCTTTTTAAGCAACTGCAACCTCTCTCTGGGGATAAAAGGTTAATGCTGAAGAAAAGGAAAAGAGTAGAAATAAAAATGTAGTAAATCTTTAAAGTTTAAATCTCAGAACTTCACCACACTGGTGATGACGACTTGAATATAATATCCTCCAGAAAAACCATTAATTTGAAAATATCTTCAATGACTCAAGCTACCAAGGCACATCTGGGAAGCATATATTTTAGACCAGAGAACATAGAAATAATCAATCTCTCAAGTGCTCCATTGGCAGTTTGTGGGCTTAAAACTCACTTTTACAAAATACTCACCCTCCCCAGTCTAGATTTTGATCAGCTCCCTGCTTGAGTCCTCAGGGAAGCCTGACAAATTCTTAAAAGGTGGTGAGAAAGTATCATGAATTCTCCCACATAACTGGTGCCAGAGTATGTAGGCTGCATCTCTGGTGTCTAATTTAACCTTTCCTCCTCTGACAACAGCAAAATATGGCGACCATTCATTCTCATTTCATCTTCAGCGATGTCAGAAAGCAGCCAATCTCTTTCATAACAGTTTCTGGTATCGATCCAAGATTAGTTCCAAACTCGAAACATTTTCAAGGCCGTCTTTAGACTTTCTTCATCCTTATCTGTTTATACGCAAAGACACATGTTCATATATCTGAAGTAGGCGCTGTAAAGATCTAAAACAAAATGAGCCCAAACCGCTGGAGGTTGCCCGTTGCTGAAGAGCATGGTCATCTGTGTTTCCGGCTAGGTTTAAAGTGCTGGTCTCCCTTCACTGGCTCCTCGGGATGTCGGAATCACTTAGTAGCTTTCACCCTGTTGTCCTCTCATGCCAAGTGGTAGTTGTAATGGATGTGTGCACACTGGGGAAGGACTGAAGTACCTGATACAACAATAAGACATGTTGGACCCGAAGCATGAGCCATAATAAGTACCCAACCATGGTTAGCCTTCAAAATGCTACATTTCTTTTATATTATTTTTGAATTATTTTAAATGACATAATTCAAAACACAAAACCATAATTCTAAACTTCTGGAATCCTCAAAAGAGAAAAAATAATGTCATTAACAGGTAACTACTTGACTTTAATAGAGTAATATTTTATTACTTGCATATGATTCATTCCTTCAGGATACATTCATTTTTTTTATTCAGAGCCCGTAATAGCACTATGGGTGACACATGTTGTATAATACAATATTTAACTTCAGACCATGAGCTACTGGTAGTAAGATGTGATTTCAGCAGAAAGAAGAATGGAAAGCTATTAAGAGCAGAGGGCCAGAAATCTAAATCGTGCTTTCAGCAGATTTCTTTTATAAAAATTTTTGAGTGCAAACATGTGTGTGTATGTATACATATATATATGTGTGTGTGTGTGTGTGCATACCAGTGAAGACTTGAATTAAAAACTTGTTATTAATATATTGAACATTAAAACAATAACAAGCCTTGACAAATGTACACTCCCACTGACAGTCACTCAGAATATATTTTACCTCATTACCTGACTGTGATAATATCGAGGTGTATCTGTCAACCCTCCCACCCTTCCTCAATTACTTTCCTCCCCCCATAATGCTCCTTCTCCCTTGAACATTTTCTTCCTGTTTCCCAACACCTATTATACATTGTGATTCTCACACACACTGTAGTTTCTCAGATTGGAGAATAGTCAATATTTATTTCACTTAGGAGTATGACCTCTAGTGCATTCCTTAACTCCAAATGTCTCAAGTTCATCTTTGTTTATGAATTAATATTATTCAATTTTATAAATAAAATCACATTTTCTTCAGTCACCTGTTGATGGGTATTTTGGCTGTTTCTATGATTTGACTAACACAAACTCTGCTGCTGTAAGCTTGGGTACACATATATCACAGTGGTGTGATGTTTTCAATTCTTTTGGAACATACCAAGTGGAGGAATACTTGGGTCAAATGGGTATCTCCAATTGTAACTTTTTTGAGGAAACTGCGCACTGATTTCCACAGTTGTACCATTTTACACTCTTTATCAACAGTGAATAAAGTTTCTTTTTTCCCCTCTACAATCACACCAGCATTTATATTACTCGTTTTCTTCATAGCTGCCATTCTTTCTGGAATGGGATACACTCTCAGCATTGTTCTCATCAGCATTTCTTGAATGACAAGTGATGTTAAACATTTTTCTTTAGGTATTTATTTGTTCATTCTGTTTCTTCAACTGAAAAATGTTCATTTCAATTGCCTATTTTTTTTGGATTGGGTCTTTAAATTTGTAGGGTCTAATTTTTGTTAAGTCCTCTGCATATATTCTAAATAGTAGGTCTTAGTCTAAGGAACTACTGATAAGAATGTTTTCCTACATTGTGAGTTGTCTCTTCACTTTGTTGGTGGTTTCTCTAGCTGTTCAGAAGCTTTTCCATTAGAATAGACCCAAGTTTTGATTCTCTATACTAATACAGGTTTTGTGCAAATGACGTTTTATTGAAGTCTTTTCCTGTGCAAATGTCTTCAAAAGTTCTACCTAGCCCCTCTTCTAGTAGGGTTAGTATTTCTGTTTTAATATTTAGATCTTTAATCTATTTTTATTTTAGTTTAGTGCATGGTGAGAGATAATCTTTGACAAGTTGAGACCCAATTTATCTAGGACTGTTTATTAAAATGTCTAAATTTCTTCCAATAAGGATGTTTGTCTCTTTTATTGAAGATGCAGTGGCTTAGTGGGTGTGGAGGTATTTGTGTCTTCTAATTTGCTCTGTAACCAGCAATTTTGTTTCTTTCCCAGTACTGTGCTGTTTTTATCACTGTGGACTTCTAGGATAGTTTTAAGTTTCAGATTGTGACACACTTAGCTTAACCATGGTACTTAGAAATACTTTTGCAATTCTTGTTCTCTTTTGGTTCCAGGTGAATTTTGAGAGAGTTTTCTCTTCTACTTTGAAATATGCTATTGGAATTTAAATTGGGATTGCATTGAATCTATGTAGCAGTTTTGAAAGTATGGTTATTTTCAATATATTGGTTCTTCTTACCCAGGAACATGGGATGTCTTTCCATCTTCTGATATCCTCTCAATTTCTTTTTCTATAGTGTTGTCATTTTCAGAGTAGAGGTCTTTCATTTCTTTCATTAAACTGATTCATAACTATTTCATTTTATGGATAATATTGTGAAAGGAATTGTTTGTGTAATTTCTCAGTGAATCTGTTGTTGAAATGCAAAAAAAAAGGCTTTTAATTTTTTGGAATTGATCTTGTATCCAGCTGATCTACTGATTCTGGTTATTGAGTCTAGAAGTCTTTTGGTTGAATTTTGGGGAATTTTATGTAGAGTATCATGTCAGCTGCAAATAATTACACTGGGACTTCATCTTTTCCTATCTTTATTCCTTCTGTTTCTTTTTATTGTCTGATTTCTATCACTAATGTGTCCAAAATTATATTGAATAGAAGTGGTAATAATGAACATCCTTGTTTTGTTCCTGACTTTAGTGTAAAAGATCTCAGGTTTTGACCATTTAGAATGATGCTGGCTGTTGATTTTTCCATAGATGGCTTTTATTGGGTTCAGATAGTGGCTTTTATTGGGTTCACATAAAGACTGTTTGTCCCAATTTTTTGTAGAGTTTTTAAAATCATGAATGGATATTGGATCTTGTTAACTGCTTTTTCTGTACCTTTTGAGATGATAATATAGTTTTTGTCTTTTACTCTATTAATAGAATTTATTATATTTATTGTCTTACATATATCAAATGAAGCTTGCATCCCTGGTATGAATCCCACTTGGTCAAGATGTATGATCTTGATGATCCTCTCTATCCTGTTTGTGAGAAATTTACTGAAGATTTTTGCATCTGTATTCATTAGGGAAATTGACCTTCAGTTCTCTTTTTTGGTTGAGTTTTCCTCTGCTTTCAGAATCAAGGCAGTGCTTGCTTCCATGAGTGTATTGGGGAGTATTGCTTCCCTTTCAGTTCCAGTAAAGAGTCTGAGACGTGGTGGCATTAGCTTTTTCCTCAATTTCTTGTGGAAGTCAGTGAAACTGTCAGGACATGGCCTTCTGTTTATTATTACATTTTAAATTGTGTTTTCAATTTCATTGGCTGATACTGAGTCATTAAGAATTTTTATGTGCTCCTGGCTCGGTAATTTATATATGCTAAAAATTTGTCCATGTCTTCCGTTTTCCATTTTATAGGAATACACATTCTCGGAGTAGGAATTAATAATCCTCTGGATTTCTGCTGGCTCTGTTGTGATTTCACCCTTTTCATTCATAATTGGATGAGTTTGAACCTTACCTTTTTGTTTGTTTTTTGGTGGTACCAAGGAATAAACTAAGGACCTTGCACTTGCAAGGCAGGTGCTAGAACCACTGGCATAAATTCTCAGCCTTTATTTCCTATGTTTAATAAGTTTAGCTAAGGACTTATCGTTTCTTTTAATCTTTTTGAAGAACCAGCTCTTTTGATTCATTGATTTTTTTTTTTTTTTTTTTTGGTAACATTCTCAGGCTCCATGGCATTGATTTCCGCTTTGATTTTTATTATTATTTTTCCCTTGTATGAACTATAGGCTTGTTCTTGTTCTTTTTATTTTTTTTAAGGAGCTTTAGGTCCAGCATTAGCTTATTAATATGATCTTGCTGTATTTTCCTAATATGGTCATTCATTGCTATGAATTTCCTTCATTGTAGCACATTCATTATGTGCTATAAATTCTAGTGTGTTGTACTGGCATTGTTGTTTAGCTGTAGAAACTCTCTGATTTCAAGTTTAATTTCTTCTGTGACCCATTGGTTGTTAAGGAAGGTGTTCAATTTCTATGTGTTAGTAAAGTTCTTGGAATTTCATTTGGTATCGATCTCCTGTTTCATTGCACTATGGTCTGCCAAGGCACAGGGATAACTTCAATTCCCTTGCATTTACTTAAGCATGTCTGTGAACTAGTATGTGGTCTACTTTGGAGAACGGCCTGGGTGCAGCTGAGAAGAATGTCCAGTCTGATTTTCTGGTATGGAACACTCTATAGACATCTATTAAGTTCATTTGTTCAAAAGTTTTGTTCAGCTCTTATATTCCATTTTTGATTTTTTTGTCTAGTTGATCTGTGTGTGACTGGAATATTGAGAACCCTATTATTATTGTATTAGTATTTATCTGATTTTTCATGTCCATTAATATTTGTTTTGCAGTTGAGTTACAGTTGAATTTGATACACTTGGAGCATCTGTGTGTGTGTGTGTTTGTGTGTGTGTGTGTGTGTGTGTATGATTGTTATCTCTTCCTCTTCAATTATTTCCTTTACAAAGATGTACACTTCTTTGTCTCAATTTTGGTTTGAAACCTACTTCGTTGGCTAGTAATATAGTCATTCCTGCTTTTCTTTGCTACTTTAAGTCTCATGAAAAATTGTTTTCTATCCTTTTACTTTCAACAAATTTTATTTTAAATTGTGTTTCATATATGCAGTACACTATTGGACTTTTTATCTTAATCTATTCTGCCAGTATATTTCTTTTGATTGGTAAACTGAAGCCATTAACACTGATGGTTGTAATTGATATGAATTGACTTATCCTTATGATTTTTCCTGTAATTGGAACTTTTATTTTTTATTTGTCCCCCCTTTCCATTTAATTTCTTGCCTACTGAACTGCAACCCTTTCATCCTCATGGAATTGTCTTATTCTAGGATATTGTTTGGAATGCTTTTGCAGTGGTTGTCTGATATTCATGGAGGTTCTCAGGTGAACTTTGTCATAGAAGAATCTTAGTTCTCAATCAGTTTTGAAAGGTGATCTTTCAGGATGCATTAATTTAGGTTGGAGGGGTTTTTTTTGGGGGGGGTGTTGAAATACTTCACTCTAAGCTGTGTATTCAAAAGTCTGCTGAGATTCTAATGGGCTTTCCTTTCTATATGATTTGTTTCTCTTCCCTAGGTAATTTCAATATTTTATCTTTTTTGTTGGGTTTCTGGAATCTTAAAAAAAAAAAACCCTGAGTTTATTGATCCATTTTACATATACATTATTATCACCTTCAGCATCGAAATTTGTACTTGTGCATGCTATATTTTGATTCTTCGTCTTTCCCTTTCCCCTGCCAACCCCACCACCCTCCAACCCTCTATATACATAAGCTTTGTTTCCATTTGGAATCTTGACTATTGTATGTCTAGGTATATGTGTTTTGTTTAGTTTTTGATTATATTTACTTGCAGTCCTATATACCTCACTTATCTGGGTCAAATTATTTTCCCCTGTTTGCAAAGTTTTCTGCCATTACTTCTGTGAACAGTTTTTCAATGTTGCTTACACTATCTCTTGTTTCTTCATTGACTTTAGTCCATCTTAAGTTATTCTTCTTCTCATCATCAGGCAACTGTTGGATTTATTTCTAATAGGCCTTTTACTATTTTTAAGATATATTTCCTTTTCTGGTTGCCAGCTGCAGTCCTTTATTCAATGTTTGAGATTCTATCCTCTCATTCACTGGTTTTACTGTGCAAACTCTCCACAGAGTTCTTAATTTCCTGGATTTCCTCTTCCATTTTTTTGTTAGGTTCCATTTTTCTCTTATACTGGAATTCCATCAAGTTTCTGAGCTCATCTAACTTTTTTATTATTGTGTTTTACCACGATCACTATCTCTGTTGTTACCAGAGAAATTCTGACTTCATGTTTTTCATACCTTCTTTAATTGCCAGTTCAGGAATTGCAAGTGGGGGAGTTACTGATTATTTCATCTCCTTATATTTCCTTTTGATGTTATGGAAGTCTATATTTGTGTCTGGTGTGAGCTGCTTCTCATTTCTATTTGTTGTTGTTGTTAAAGTTGGGCTTATTTTGCTATTTGAAAATTACTTATTGCCAGAATCTTACTGGTTTGAATTTAGATCCCATAAGGGATGTTTACTTCTTAAATTATCCACCTAATGTAGTTGGCCCTTGGATTTTAGGTCTGTAATGACTCATAAGCAATCTCATTTTTCGTAATCGAGGAAGAGAGATTGGCTAGAACACTCAGGTCACCTTGGCCAAAGTTATACAATCAGTAATATCAATATTATCAAATACAGCTTAGGAAATGACAGTTTCTGGTAACTATTATTTTGATGTCTTTAACTTCATCAGCTGGTGACATGTCAAAGCTGAGGATCTATCAGAAATATATTTATAGATAGTAAGACCTTTCATCCATAATTCTAAGACAGATTCTCTTTCTATAATTCACTGCTGTTACAACTCCTAACAGTGGCTTTTTAAGGCCAGTGGTACCTCTTCCATGCAGATCCCAGTGCTTTTTCAACATGGCAGACAGGGTGCTGGTGGTAGAGCAGCCTGGATCATGACATTGGGGTACAGCATCCCTGAAGGAGTGAGGCCAGGCCACTACAGCAGCATTTTTGCCATACATGGGTATACGTCATTCATGAGATGCTGTTCTCTAACCCTACCATATCCACTTCCTATTTTAAAGTTTCTTCTTGCTGTTATCAGATAGTGCTATCAAGTTAATTTGCTTTTCTCTGCCAGACGCCTCTGAGCTGATTAATTCTAATCTCTGGTGTGGAAGAAAGTGGAGAGCCTGGGTGTATTCTTTGTTTCTGTACTTAAGTCTGAACCTGTGGTGCTTCTGAGGAATACATGAAGTGCTTATTATCTTAGGGAAACGAAAGAGTATTCATTAAGCATAATGCACATCCAAACTCAAAAGATGATTTTTTTTGGGGGGGAGTCAGAATACATTTTAATCTTGTTGCTAGGATGAAGAACCAAAGCATATTTAGCCTGTAATTAATCATCTGCCAGTAAAATGAAATATGGCTCTACCTTTTCATTATATATAAGTTCCTATTTCCGGTAGCATGTTGGCCTCAAGACATCACCTCCCTCAGAGGTGGAGGTTCAGTCCTATGACAGTTCTCTGTATCTCAGAGGTCATGAATTTGAAATATGAGTTATATGTCCTTGGAAAAACCCCAGAACATTGCCAAAGAAAGAAGGCTGTGTGGTGGAAGCAGGCTTCTACCTCATACTGCTAGGCTGAGTGGTGCCTGCCCCTGAGAAGCCTCTGCTCTTTCCATGGAGAGGTTCAGCCCACCCCTGTGGAATCTTTTCAGTCTCTGCTTGTACCATCCTGACACTTGTCCCTCCACAGGGCAAGCGAAGGCTGAGCTTCCTTCCCATCCAACATCCTAGCACAGGGTGGAAGTATATGAGATGAGGCTTGCCATTTATTTTTTTAAAGACAGGTGTCACAAATCCTATTGTATCTTTTATCTTTTATGAGACCTGCAGCCGAATTACAATAATAAAAACACAAGAAATAACAACTTGGAGTTAAGATAAAATAAGATAATGCATGAAATGATAGTGAACATAAAGGGTCATCTGAGAATTATAACTCATCAATAGTGGTAATAACAGTGTATGGTTATTCAGAATATTGGGGCCCTTCTCATTGTTTAAGCATAAGACTCTGGCCCTGAGCTATAATAGATGGAAAAAATTGCTTTATAGAAGTCATGTGCTCACTGAGTCCACCTGACTGGGCTGTCTTTTGTCTCAGAAACAACAGGATAAAGAGGGACCACTGAGTCCCCAGTTCAATGTGGAAGAGGGGCTGAGATTGTATGACAAGGGTCCAAGAGAAGGCCCCTAAACTCAGGAGGCCAATGCTTCCACAGGAAAGGGATTTTGTTTTCAGCATTGTTTTTGTTTTTCCTGGCCAAGAACTTAGCTATAAACTGTAAGTAGTATTATAATTGTTCTTTGGAGCTTTGCCTACAGAAAAAGCCGAATAATCATTCCCTCGGTTTGTCCCCAAACTATTATGAAACATTACAATGTGGAAAGTGATATGCATCACTCATAAAACATGGGACTAAAAAGACTCAGAGATTGAGATGAGGAAACAGTTAAAGCAAAATCAATTCCTTAGTGTCCTCCTACTTCCCCATGGCTTTGGATAAGGAAAACACTGGGAGGACAGAGAAGGATTCTTTCTTCTTTCTTGAAAGTATGCATTCATTTCAGTACACCAAGCATCTTACTACTGTGATTTTCCAAATGACTAAAAAACGACAGCTGCCAAAGGTGAGCATCTGAAAACTGGACAAATCTTTCCCCAACAACCCACTGCCAGTGTATTTCAGCGCTGATTGTTGTCAACAGCTCCGGCCAGATGCAGTGGACAGACCTTGTGAAGTGTGATTATGAGCTATAGAGAAAAGAGAAGAAGCAGTTGTGAGGAGGCACTGGCTGCAGTTGCTGTGGTGGGAAATGTGAATACTGCACCAGAATTATTTATTTTCTACAGGACAAATTAGGATCCTACATTGGAGACTCTGTGGCCCTTTTATTTAAATTTGAACAGAAATAAATTCTTTAAACTCTTTTTCCCTTCTTTTCCTTCACTCTTCGCTTTTACATTTCTCTTCATCGAACAGTGAAACATCTACCTTCAACTCGTTTGAAAATTCTCTAAGTTTTAGTCTCCCAACGGGATTAGACCTGCTTAGAGTAACTAGTATTTTCCATCTGATAAATAAGGGGATTACAGCAATAACTGCTGTCAGCATTTTTCTCGCTTAAACAAATAAAGCTGACAAATGATGAAGTTCTGTGCTGCTCTGTTATGTTTAGTACATGCAGAGCAATTATTCATGTGCTGCCAACATTAGTCTATCTACAGCTAAACCATGCGGCAGCAGAGAAGGCTTATTAGCATATCAGTACCATAGTCATATTTTTATATTCTCTAAGACTCTACTCTGTAACAAAGGCTGATGGGTATAATTTCACAATAATTTAAAGGGTTGGACTTTTCTATGCTTATTAGAGTTATGCAAGTTATTGAGTACAGTGCTACTCGTATTTATGAGATGCTATCTTTTATTTGCTTGTAGTTTTTGTGCCACTATAGCATTTTCTATGAACAAGTTAACTGCCCTCTCTGGAAATGTAGAAGTAGATAGTTATCTCTGCCTGAGACAGTGTTGGATGAATTTAAGTGGAGAAAAGTTATGGAGGAGCAGTTTTCTTTAATAGAGATGCTTTTCTTAGATGTTTCTCATGTGGATATAAGTACACATACATTATACACACACATATATATGTAGTTGTGTATATGTAAATATTATAAAAGTGAAGATTTTGAATATACTAGTCTCATAGCATGTTGTCTTATTAAAATATTTATTTCATTAGAGCAGGGCGAAGTGTAATAGGTAAAAGCTACTTTTGATTTTCTGAAAGTTCTGCTACAGCGGATGGTTTGATAAAACTAAAGTCCTTAGAGGGGAGAAAGAAATCCTGATCCAGAGAAATAATACACTTTTAT
Source organism: Petromus typicus (assembly GCA_004026965.1). Classification (NCBI taxonomy): domain Eukaryota; kingdom Metazoa; phylum Chordata; class Mammalia; order Rodentia; family Petromuridae; genus Petromus; species Petromus typicus. Next base: position 29,884 of record PVIR01000532.1, read on the forward strand.
TTTCTTGAGACAGGGTCTCACTTTGTAGTTCAGGCTAGTCCTGAGCTCAGCCTCAAACTCAGCAATCCTCCTGCCTCTGCCTCCTGAGTGCTGGGATTACAGACATGAGCCACCACACCCAGAATTGTGATATGTGGTACTGATTGCTGGTGGGCATGAGTTTCCACACCCCACATGTTGTGTGTTGTTACCGGGGATCCAACACAGGCTCTTATGCTTGCAAGGCAGGTGCTGAAACCACTGAACTAAATCCCCAGCCCAAGAATACACTTTTATTAAGATGGTAATCTGTTTTATAGTCATCAGCCTTGATGTTACTGGTAATATTGCCTGATACAAATTAGATATTAACATATCATAAAAGCAGCCTTATTCCTGGAGAAGTAATCATTAATTATTATGTGAACATTAAGGTATCCCGGGTATTGATCTCCAGCTCATATATACTAAATACAACAACTATCTCTGTAAATGGCATAAATGAATTCAGTAATTTTATGGAATTGACTATCAAAAGCTTAACAAAGCTTTACTGTTAAAGTATTAAAGATGGACTGTTTGGAAGTGGGGAATGACAAAGGAAAGCTTTGAAATCTTAATCTTTACAATAGTACCAAGGACCTTATTAAGGGGAGTAGAAGAATAGGTAGGACCAAGATAGGACAAAAAATGGCAAGAGATAAAAGGTAAAAGAATGTGAGAGGAAAAGGGCCAGAGACTTAGCTCAATAGTACGATGTTGGTCTTGCAAGCACAAGGTGCTAAGTTTGATCCCTAGGACAGGGGACCAAAAAGAGTGGGAGAAAAACTAAATCATACAGGGAGTAAAAATAAGTGAAAAGGGATAAAATTAAGGGAGAAGAGGAACAGTAGAGAAATAAAAGAGGAAAAAAAGATTAGAAGCAATGCTGAAGAACAGAGGAAGATTACCCAAGCCCTACACAACTGCAAAAGACAGGAGGGGGAAGAATAGAATAAAACAAAACAAAACAATCTAAAACACAACATTCACACAAAATTAAAAAATGAGCAACAATAACAACAAAAGATCCAAAGCAAAGAAAAAAGACAGAAACTTCTCTGTGACTTTAAGCCTGTGGTTGTCTCCTGGGGTCAATAGTTTTGTGGCAGTGTCTAATTGAAGGCCTGACTCTGCTCTTGCTGGTAGACAAAGAAGGCAGTGAAAGCCGCGATCTTGCTTGGTAACTGCCAGTGAGCCAGGAGTAACATTAGGGTGGATGGCACTTCTGTGGCTTTCAAATGCGAGGAAATTCAGGTTGAACTTGGCCTCTGGTTGTAGGGTTGGGGCCTCGAGTCATTCAGTTCATAACACTCTGAATGTGTTTTGCTGGCCATGGGTTTCTCTCATGGTTCTTGCACATCCAGTCATGGTGGGAGTTGAACACTGGGAACCCTGAAATGAAGCCAAACTACTAGTACTCTGAATCCCAGGTTCAGGTGGCTCCTCCCTAGAATGGCATCTAGATAGGCATTTCGTCTAGGGATCTGGCCTGCACTGGGACCAGGTTGCCTGCTTTCACGGTCTCTCTGTAGATTTGATCTCCCTTTCCTTTGAGCCACAAACCAGGAGTCCAGGAGAAAGCATAGATTACTTTTTCTTTTTATGCCTATTCAGTTTCTCTGTAGGCTCCAGTTTTCCTATTTGATCCTTTCTAGACTCCAGAAATGCACCCTCTTCCTCCTTTTCTTCAAAAGATGCTCTTTTCCAGTGTCTGGATTCTAAATCTTGGAGAGCCTGATTTGTTACTGCTTCCCACTCCACCATCTTCCTAGAAATCACTCTCCTTGGCTGTTAATATGTTCCACAGCACAATGTAGAGCTCTCTTGTCCATGGACAATCATCATGTTTTCTCCTTAGCCCATGTTGTGGAGCCCATGGTAATGGCCTGAGGAGATTGCTAATTCTAGGAGTCTGCAAACTAGTTGCCTGTGATCTTGCCTTTTGTTTGAATCCAACCAACCCAATAGCTGTATACCTCCGTTATAGAGAATTTATATTCTAGGACTCTGGCCCCTAGCCTAGCCTCAGGACCAGCAAGCAGGCCCCCAATGATAGCTATTAATGTCAGCAAGAGCTTACTGATATTATTCAGGGGAACCAATTGTAAGGCTGCCTACAGTGTCTTCTCTGTTTTCAAGACTGGGAACACTCTTGCTCGCATTCCTCCTATTCCTTCTGCTTCTTTATCCTGATGCTTTCCTAGGAGGTCCTGTGTTGCATACAGTGACTCTTGTTTCTAGGTACTGACAAGGCTAAGTGTCCTGTTTCATGACCAGCATTGCCATGTCTGCATATCGGACCACACTGGAGTAACGTACTTCCAGGAATATCATGATTTATTCATAGCACTCCTGCACATTTGGATGTGGTGACCCCACACTTCTGGTATAATGTGAAAAATTTGTGAGCCATTCTGAAATGGTGTTTTTCTCATTTTTAGCCTAGAAGAAACTGGGTACTACGATACACTTATAAGATGGGCAAAAATGGAGGAGTTCTGTACTTGCTCTGCCTTCCTTTCAAGCTTTCATTCGGTTCTTTAGGGAGGCCCTACATTCCACACTGTGGGTGAATCTTGTCTCCATAGTTACTTTCCCCAAAGCAGAAGTGGCCTGGTGTCTGTGCTACTCCTCCTCCCACCTGAACATGTTGCTTTGGTTTCTTTCCTCCTCTTCAGAGTACAGCCTCTGCCCTTTGCTTCAAGCCCAGAAAGTAGGAAGCAAACATCTTTTCTATGCAAATTTACTCTCTATGCCACTTCTTCAACTTTTCTTTCTTCTTTCTCCAGTCTGCCGTGTAGTGTAACGAGTTTTATTTTTAAAACATGCTCTATTTTTTTCCTTCTGTGGGCTTCTCCTTCCTTCTTACTGACTTCTCTCTTTCTTGCTCATCAATTTTATGTGCATTGGTATTTTGCAGTGCTGGCCACCAAACCCAGGGCCTTGCACATGCAGGACATGCTCTCTCATTGAGCTGTATGCCACAGCCTCTTATTTGACTGCTCACTGAGAAGAAAAGCATCAGCAGCAATAACAACAACACAGCCTCTCATAGCTGTTTGCTCTGATTCAGCAGAAGAGATTGGCACATTTCTGACAAGAAAAATGCAGTGCTAGAGTACTTTTCACGAACAAGGGAAATGTGAACTATCCAGGGGGAGAGATGGGTTTCTCTGCTTTATAAAGTGCCTCTTGTGAATTTAGAAAGTTTGCCTCAGACTGTGTCTAAGGGTTTATATGGACCTACAGTTTGTCATGACACTGTGAATAGCATGTTACTGGCTGAGAGGAAGGGAAGTGTCTCTTATCCAACCAATCCTGGATCCTCATTCTTATTCCAGTAATCCTGCTGCTGTCAAAGACAGCAGGTGAATCCTGTTTCACCCTCTGCATTGCCAGTCCCTGCCTCATTCTGATTATACAATTGCTTCTGTCTTCTTTTTATATTTAAAGAACAAAATAGGTTCTTAATTTTCCTTTAACTGTTCCCAATGTTATATCTTGATTTCTTATTGCTTAAACATAATACCTGACACCCACAACTTAGAAGAGGATTATTCTGGCTCTAAGTCTGTAGAGGATATAGTCCATAGTCCATCAGCACAGACAGGAAGCAGCAATATCATGGGAAGATCAAAGGAGATAAATTATCCTAGGTCATGTCCCTGTGGCCCACCTCTAACCTGCCTTCACTTCCCCAAGTCCTGTTTAGTCATCAGTGGACCAATCACTGATGAGTATCAGACCCATGATCCAATCACTTTATCAAAGTCCCACCTATGAGCATATGAGGCTTTCTGGTATCTAGATATAAACTAAGATCTTATTTCCATAGTTAAGATTATCTACCCAAAATATGAGAACAGTGTTGGCTCATGCAGAGGCATCTGAGTACTGGGTGGTTTTGGTGAAAGGGAGAAGTTGGGTCAGTCTATAAACTATGACTGTGGACACATGATTCAGCCTCTCTGTCATTGTTTGCTCAACCATATCTTCAGGTTCAGTCTCACACGCTGCCTTCATGTGTTGTGAAACTCTGAATGAAGGAGGTCAGGGCTTAGCACAATGCCAGGCTGTTCAATGACAAGCAGGTTTGTGTTCTCTCTCTTCTCACAATATCCAGTTTGTTCTGGACAGAGACAATGTGCATGTTATGGTGGCTGCTGCCCTATTACCATTGGCTTAACTGAGATGGTTAAGGAGGAGTGTCCTCTGTTATTCACGGCACTCCGTGAAATATGACCAGTCTTCCAAACAAAGAAAGTCTGGCAATTGTTGGTCAGAAGTGTGGAAGATGCTGACACTCCCCAGTTAGAAGGATCAAGCACATTTTCTATTAGGAAAATGCAGTCACAAAAATCTGATTGCGGATAAAGGTCTTAGTAGTCCTCTGCTAGTGCTGTCTTACTAAGAAACCTCCTTGCTTCAATTCCTCTTCCCATTGCTCTGAGATTTTCTTGGATTTTCCACACAGTACTATGAGACCTAACCTGACTGGGTTCTGCATGTCCCATCCCATGTCAGATCCCAAGGGCTGTGCAGTTCTGAGCCTTTGAAGTTGATGTTTCAGCATGTACTTGGATTCTCAGCCTTCTCTCTTCTTCCACTCATCTTTTATTCTTTTTCCTACAGTCCACACCATTATAGCAATCCTCCCTGACTGCCATATCCTAGGGTGAGGGCATTTAGAATGACCTGAGACTATCTGCAGAGGATTTATTGAGGCCTGTTTAGCTCCCAACATTCCAACAATTAACTTTAGTACTACATTCTTCATGGTAGAGTTGACGGAAAGAAGGACAAAGACAAAGCACCAAGTTGAGGTACAATGAAAACTGTTTTTGGTGCATCAGAACCACGATGGAAGATAATGCTTTATACTCACCCTTTCCAGCCTGCTTAGCCAGTAGAGTTTAATTAGTAGTAGTATATTATTGTCAAGGTAATTAAAACCTTGCCTTGATTAAAAATAGAATTGTTAATTAAAAAGAAAAGGTTTGGTAACCTCAACGTTCCATCTGAGAAATACAATTGCCTCAGCTGATTTTCTCCATCTTCCCCATCAGGCTTGCTAGTCCGGGAGGTGTTCATCAACGTCACTCGGCAGCAGGTGGAGGACTTCCACGGCCCCGAGGACTACTGGTGCCAGTGTGTGGCATGGAGCCACCTGGGCACATCCAAGAGCAGGAAGGCTTCTGTGCGCATAGCCTGTAAGTATGTTCTGGGTGACTTTGTCATAAAAAGATGTGGGGAGGAATTGAGTGGCATGGAAAAAGCTTTGGAGATAGCAACATGTTTCTGCAGGAAATCATCAGAATCATTTTTTTCTCTTCAAAATTTACTGTGATAAAATTGTAGTTTAAGTGTTTGATTATTTCTACTGGAGGACAGTCAGCAAATCACATTGGCTGAGAGATTCTGCCTACACTGTCAGGATGCAGATGTCTCAACAATGCCAGGAAAAACTTCTTGAGAGAAAGAACACCACACAAATGGATGCTGCTGCTCCCCACCCCTGACAGAGTTCAGGGGTCATGATGTGAAAAGCTGAGGGATGACTTTTACTGCCTGCTTTCCCACAAATCTGCAAAAGAAGACATTAAAGGCATTAAGGATTTTTTTTACAGCCCACTGCTAAATGTTTTTTCTCTGAATCTTAAAACATCGAAATGGACTTTAAAACTGCATTTGTTTGACCCAAGTAGAGTTTTAAAAAAATATGTGCTTGAAAAATAATAAGGAAGAAAATTGATTTTCAGGAGTGCACAAGATGTCTTTATCATATTTCAGCATCAATTTTTTTTATAATCTAAAGATTTATAAATACCGCACATTTCTTCCTTTAAAATGCCTTTATCCCACCCACTCCCATCCCCTCCCCATAGATCTTCATAAATGTCCTTTGTGTGTCCCACAGTGTAAAAGACCTCCAGAAAGGAGTGGGCAGGTGGAGAGCAGAGATGGTTATTGTTTTATTAAAATGCCACCTTTGGAGAGTGCCGTAAAGAATACAGGACAAGAGGGATTTATTTGAGGACAAAGAATTCTTCATAGCAGATGTTGATGGCTTAGGGATTAAGAATAGGAGTGAATTCCTATTTTCAGGGACATTTATGTTTCCTGGGAAATGAAATCTTCCTCTTAAAACACAAATTTCACCTTCACTATTCTGGCGACTTGGGAAGCATCTCCTGAATACTGTCCCAGCCCTCGTGGGCCAGAGAAGAGGTCACCTCAGAAGTGCTCTCGTTGTGAGAGCCAAAGGAAATATTCTTCTATGGGTATTGAGGGATTTAATTTTATTTTACAAATATTTTATGACTTCAGAGTAGGAGATGAGCTAAGAGAGAGACTATGTTTGCATTTACTCTTCCGTAACAAGTCCAGGTCTGTTTTCCCCTCAGGATCTGGTCAAGCCATGCAGGACGTATGATTTTTCAGCCAGAGGAATATGTGCAATTTCAGTAAAGGGTCTTTCTGTTGCTTCCTTCTCAGTCTCACTTCCCCCCTTCTCCTCTTTATCTGCTACTCTGGGGCTCATATGGCCTATTCTTCAACCTAACACTAATAACGTCTCTCCGATCTATCTGCCTCTAGTTTCATTTCTTTCTGTACTTGCTGGCTTAATTCCTGATTGCTATTGGCCTGCTAGGTTTCCCCAGGGCTTTGTCTAGGGTGAAACACGTGCTTACACTGTGCACTAGTTACTTGCATGTAGCTGGGACAAAGTATCTGACACAAGCAAAGGAAAGAATGACTTTGGCTCATGGTTTCAGAGGGTTAAGTAATCGCGGGCTGGCTGCAAGGTAGAATGAGCATGGTGGGAAGAAGCTGCTCAGCGCACGGCACTCAGGAAGCTGAGAAAAGGCAAGAGCCAGTGTGAGAGATGCACACTGCTAAGTCAGGCCCCTGAATGACTCCCGTCTTCGAACCTACTTAGCTATGAACTTGTGAAATGGATGAGTCCACTTATGAGTGCAGCAACTCCATGGTGCTCCCAAGAGCCAATATTGATAGCAAAGACTGACTCTGATCCTGCATTGCCATCCTGTTCATCACACCTAGTACTTCATTTCCCCAAATGCTTCCTTCCTCTTGCCTCTTCCCTCACCTCTTTGACATGTGCGTGAACTCCTGCTGTCTCCAGTTTCACACATCTGTCACCTTGGTGGGAAAGAGCCCGGACACTGAAGTCCTGTTGGCTTCCCAGTTTTAACTCTGTTTTTTAGTTGTAAACAATTTGTTTCATCATTCTGGGTCCTAAGTCCTCATTAATGAATAGCTCCCCTGCTTTGCTGAGTTTTTTGATGAGAGTTAGATATGTTATAGCCGTATTTAAAACTTATCTTGAGTAGCATATTTGCCCATCACTAGCCGCGTCTTTGTGACATATCCATAGCTCTGTACACCAGCATCTTTGACATGGAGATGTTACTCCTCAATGTAGTTAATGGAACTGAATGAAACTTTTAGTGCCTTAGTGATTGGTCTGCCCACTCTGGGCATGGGAAGTTTTTGTGAAACACATTCCAGGGCAACCTTGGGTATCCTACTCCTACAGACATGATAGAATCAAAGAATGTTAATAACAGAGTGCACTTTCCTATCCTATGATGTACTACCTTTTACAATTGAGAAATACTTTCATGGTAGTAATATCTCATATCTTTCCAGAAATGAAAACACATCGTTCTGCCATTTTCATATATGACATACACACAGTATATGATAGAATTGTGACTTTAAGTAAAAAAAGTCACTAAAGCCTTTATTACATAATTCACAAATTTCTAATAATGTCTAGGATATATTTTTGATTTCTTCTCACATAGCAAGTAGATTCCTTCATTTATTTCCAATTATTTATGCAAGCTAAGACATGATTTGTCATTAAATATTGCATTTGACTTGGGGACTTGTGTACATTAAAATGTAAATTGAAATTTAACTAGTGTAAATGCATCAACAGTAAGGAGGAGGACTTCCATCCGGACCTCAGCACAATTTTTTAAATTTACTTGAAGAAAATCTTCTTTTAAGAAACAATTTTCATGTTTTATTAGCATGAGAGAGAAAGTTTCTGGCTGTTGTTTGTAAGCATTTCCCAGCAAATAACACATAATACCAGAGAATAGTCTTTGCTCCCAATAAATGAAATGCCAAATTAGATATAATTATTGCTATGTCTCTTCTTTTTAAGATTGGTTTTTGAAGTGTTAGAGACATGTTAATGTGGTAAGTACAGATTTTGATAGATGGATATAGCTTATGAATCTGATGACAATCTTCCAGAGAGGACCTTGCAAAATTAGTATCATTTCCGTATTACTCGTTAACAGTTCTAATTCAATATCAGAGCTCCTGATGCTTCTTGTACTGAGCCAATGATCCATGAAGAATTTAACACTTTGAAAGTGCAGTGAGTAAAACCTCCATGGCAACTGGGCCCTTGAGCTGAGGAATGCCTTGATTGAAGCGCCTTCATGTGATCACATACCCCAGTCCCTGCAGAGCTACTGCAAATCTCCCTGGGTGATGCCCATTCCACCTTAAAGAGAAACAGTAAGAACTGAAGTATTGTACTTATTTGTATGAACCACTGAGTGATTGAAATGGACCTTCCAGGGTAGCAGTTGAGGATGTAGAGTTTTACTTTTCACCCCAGGTCTTCTGCATTTGATTGGGGAAAAGGCCAGAAAACTGTTTACAACAAGTTAACAGGTTGAGTCTTTGGACAGTCTTTGGGATGTCTTCTACAGAACAACGTTTCTCAAACCTTCTTATGCGTGCCAGTCAACTCAGGCCCTAGGAAAAGACTTAGGGTCTGAGGAAGATGATCCAATAAGTTTAATCTAAGGTGTGCAGCTGGGTATTTCTAACGAGCTTCCAGGAAGTCAAGGCTTCAGGTCGATCTGGACACCATGCTTTGAGCAGCAGTGGTTTGAATACCTTTAGGAACTAGTGTGCAGGAGAAGCTGAGTTTACTGACGTAACATGTTGTAGGCCTTCCCTCTCTGTGCCCTAAAGGTCAGGTGGCCTGACCAAAGGTCACCGGCATGGACATTGCCGCTTTTCTGGGGGCCCTTGGTGCTAGGCCTTGCACATTCTTTTCTGTTAAATAGGAGTTTGAGAACTGTGATAGCAAAGTTCATGTACTTTGAGTGTTTCCTCAAGGAGGATGGCAACCACTTTATTTCTTTATCACATTTATAAGTAAATTGCATCTCTCTGCACAGTCAAGTTGCGGTGTGTGTTACAACTTGTTTTAGGTGCCACATTGTCTGTTATCTTAAACTACTGTTTTCCTCTTCACGATACACGCTGTGTCAGGGAGACATTGCGTGCTTATCCAGCTGCCTGGGGCTAGAAATCCCTGAGGTTCACTTTTGAACAGTGACTTTGTCCAAGAGAAAATAAATAAATAAAGCCAGGCCACCCCGAGTCCCACGAAGCTGGCACAAGTCTGTCCCCGGGGACTGCTCCCGTGGGCCCTGCTTCTCTGTCTGCTTCAGCTGAGCACGAGGGAGCTGTTGCACTGTGGCATCTGCTATCTGCTGCCAGAATATTCAATTATTTGTGGTTGTTTATTTTCCTAGGTGAGCGTTTGACAGCTTAACCCTTTCTTTTATTCTTGTTCTTTTTTCCCTTCACTTCTTCATCTGCTTGTAGGATATTTTGCCTCTATCATCATTAACCCTTGGCCTGTCAAAGCTTTCTGGAAACCTGGGACTGAGGAATAAAAAACATATTTCTGTGTTACAGTCAAGCCTGTCTCATCCAGTTGTTCATTTGGAATTAAACACAGGAGGAAACCACTATTTTGTTGATTTTTGTTTTCTTAAGAAGCTATAAAATTTGATACATGCTTAAAATAAAATTTAAGTATGCTGCTTATTTGAGCTGCTCCTAAAATATCTGTGTAATTGTGCCAAGAATGAATGAAAAAATTAGAAGATTGCCATTTAAAAGCTATGGGACTCCTCCCTTTCACAGGCCCATAGTCAAAACAGGATTCTTTTCATTTAATGTTGTATGAGTAATATCTTTAGGAAAGTCAAAGAAGACATCCCATGAAGCCTCAATTATGATTCTTGACTTTGTGATTTTGACATATAATAATCTGCTAAAAATTGTCAATCGCCCCCTTTCTTTCTTCTGTACATTTTAACAGAAAAATAACTCAGGAGCACCTGCCCACCACTCAGTCCTAACTTGCACTTATGTTGTCCATCTTGTGTGGTCTGCTAGTTCCATCCTCAGCTCTTCAATGTGGGACTTGCCTCCCTGAGCCGTGATCTGCTGTGAATTTTCTGCTGCTCAGAGCACATCCATGGCCCTGTCAGCTATCTCTTCCTACCTAAGTCCAGTATCCCCGATGGTGTTTCATCCTTCTGCTTCACACACCCTGTTGAGCACATCTCTCTGCCCTGCTGATCTCAACAGCCTGGTACCCCAACCACACCATTGGAAGGGCTGCTCACCACAGTGTCCCCAGTTCAAAAAATCCCATAGACTTCGAGAGTCTATCTCTTGAGTTCTCACAGCACTTACTTTGTGCTTCTTTCACAATACTTAACATTTCCAGAATCGCATTTATTTTAAATGTGTAGGGTGGATTCATTTCTCTTGCTATATTGTAAGCTGTTCTGAAATTTGTCCTGTTATTGCTCTCATTCCATCCATGTTGGAGTCTAGCAGAGAGCCTCATGGTCCACTTTTGTGTAGTAAACATAAGTGTGATTGAAAAGCTGCCCCCCCCCCATGTAGGACACGCTCTGAGAGGGCTTTCGTTACTTGTAACTCACAAGGATGCCATAGGACTAACACGGCATCTGGCTTATTAGGAAATCCATAGTTCCCAAGGACATTTTGTTTAGTTTTAAAAATTCATCTTATTTTATCATCTTTATTTATTTTATTACATTTAGTATATGCCCGTGATAAATTGTGAGTATTCATTGTGGGTAGTTGATACATCTTCTTTCTGCTTAGCTTTCTCTTTATCTCTGAGGCCCATTCCCACTTACTACCTGTTTCCTATTAGCTGTCTTTTATTTTTCTCTGCTCTATTTATAATTTGGGTTTCTCATATCACTTTGGTGTCTGACTTATTTCAGTGAACATTGTGGATTCAAGGCACTGAGAGCTCAGGTTTATCCTACTTTATGGCAGAGTGGTGCTCCTCAGTGTGTATGTGTCACATTGTCTGTATCCACTCATCTGTTGGTGGATGGACAGGCCCCGTCCAAGGTTAGCAATTATATGAGTTACGTGATGTTAATATCGGTATGCATGCATCTGTGTAATATGAGGTCTGTGCCCCTTTAGGGAAGATGCCTTCACAGATGAGCTGAATGGAATTTTTGAATTCCTTTGTCTGTATACAGCTCCTAGTCATAAGTATTGCAAAGAAGAGTGACCAGAAATGCAAAGGGCAGTGATGGCATTTTATAGTAAGATGTAAGAGCCCATTTCATCTTTGCACTTCAAGCTGCACTTCTCTGTTCCTCTCCATGAAGATTCTGGTGTTAGCTCATGCTAAGACCATTGCTCATACTTGTTATGAATTGCACACAAGCAAAACCCTGCTTTCCATTCCCTCAGAAGAACATGGTCAAAGTGAAGAAAAGGTATTATTCCACTTTGTTCTGCCGAAGGTCAAGCTTTTCGCCTAGACCCGAAAGATAAGGTATGAGATTACTAAGGAAGGACACAAGAGTGCTGGCCCTGGATGAATCGGTATACTGCCCAAGAGCATCTATCTCTCTTGTCAGGCAAGAGTGTGGATGGTAAAACACAGCTGTGGCCCACCAGCCAGACACCCACTTAGGCACACAGGTGCAGTTTGCTATCTGAGCTGTGCAATCAGGAATATCTGCTTTACACATGCATCCATTTCTGGGGCCTGCTACAAATGACAACACGAGGTCTGTTGCTCAAAAATTAAGAGTCTCATGGCCTCAGAGTCAGAGTACAGAGCATTCACTGGGCCAAGTGTCTGGAAAGCCCCTGTGAAAAGCCACTTGGTGAACACACTTATGACTCAATATAAACACATAAAAAGAAGCAGCCACTTAGCAGGGGTTCCCTAAGCCACTGAGGAGCAAGCTGAGCAGCAGAATGAATGATAGACAGTGAATGGTGGCACAATCTGTCATCCCAGCACACGGGGAGGCTGAGGCAGAATTCAACATTCTAGCCTAGTCAGCTTGGACACCTTACGGAAACCTTGTTTCAAGTTTTAAAAAAATGAGAAAGCTGTGTTTTGCTGGGCACAATTCCCAGAAAAACTCACACACAAAGTAAATTATCCTAACTCATTGAATAAGAATCGCTGATATTTTTATGAAGGAGTGAATGAATATAAATGAATGGGAAAGTGCATGCTCTTTTTGAAGAAGGAAGAAAAGTATCAATAGATTCCGATAAGCAGCACTGTGGAAGCTAAAACTTGGGCATGCATTTCAAAAGTAGCAAGAGGTTCTCAAATTCTCAAACTTTTCTCCCTAAGTCACTTGTAGTTACAAAGGAGGAACCAGTCACCTTGCAATAGGAAGTCCTGTCATGTTACCACCTTGATCAGATTAAATTCACCTGCAAAGGACCTTGTCATCAGCATGCCTGATGAAACCTCACCTGAGTAAACTAAGTCACTCTGGTGTTCTTCCTGCTGAATGAACAGGATCTAGGTTGAACCAGGAGATGATTTTGCATGATCTTCCCTGAGGACATTTTCACAATAGTACATCCATAATTTCAGCATCCAAGGAAATTTGCTTTTGAAGACTCAGCCCAGAGGGCTGGGGAGTTAGCTCAGTGGTTCCGGTGCCTGTCTTGCAAGCGCAAGGACCCGGGTTCGATCCCTGGTAACCACATACCATACTGGGCATGGAGACTCACCCCAGCAGCAATCAGTACCACACACCTCAGTGTCGGGAGTGGTGGCTCACGCCTGTAATCCCAGCATTTGGGAGGCAGAGGCCGGAGGATTGCTGTGATGTGAGTTTGAGGCTGAGCTCAGGGCCAGCCTGAACCACAAAGCGAGACCCTGTCTCAAAAACCCTAAAAAAAAGACTCAGCCCAGAGCACCGAAATCTGTGAGTACTCAAGTTCCTCATCTAAAATGGGAGATTGTTTCATATGATTTATGGATATCCTTTAAATCATCTTTAGATGAGTTATAACACCAAATATGCATTGTATGTCCCTTAACCCAAAAGACAGGTGACCAGAAGTGTTTCAAATTTTGGAGAGTTTTGAACTTTGGAATATTTGCATATATCCTAGAAGTTAAACATCCCTAATCTGAATATCTGAAATCAGAAACAAAAATCCTCCAATGTTTAAAAGCTTTGGATTATTATACTTTGGAGTATTTTACATTTTGCATATTTGGTTTAGGGTTGTTCTCTTGCTCACGCTGTACAATGTATGTGTGTATAGCTTGTGAGCTGTATTGTTTATGGTCTGTATGTGTCCCATACCCTCTCATGATTTTGCACTGTTGTGGATACAACCAAGGTGCTCATACATGCTGAGCTCTACCCCCAGCTGCCTACACAATATCATTTGAATATTTTTAATCTAGTGTTGATTGAATTTTTGAGTAAGAAATGTAGAATTCTGAGATATGGAATATGGGGTGTCTTCCTCTTTGGTCAGTGAAAGTGACCAGAGTTTTACCCACAAATGACGTAGGTAGATATTTTTTTTTATACACTAAGTGATTGTTCTTTTGTATAGGATCTACCTTCCAGTGAATCATTTGTTGGGTCTTCTAACAAATGTAAAATGGATTAACAAGAAAGTGAACAACTTCTAGCCTAAGTGATCCCTTTGCTTTTTCCTTTTTTGGCAAGTCTAGGTTAAGGTAAAAAAAAAGAAAATTAGCTTATGTTCACCCTGCTTTAGGTCTATCAACCGCACTGAGGTACTAGCTTTCTGGTGTCTCATTCATTCTCATGTGGTTATGACACCAGCCATGTCTTATTCTGGGTGACCTTTCTGGCCTCAGAGAAATCGGAGGTGAAGGAGAAATTAGAAAATCTAACAAAGTAATTAAAATATATTTGTTCTTGCTGCTGGGTTGGCTTTTTCTTTGACTCTGTCCCCCTTCTCTTCTCCTTTCCTTCCCTCTGCAGTCTTGGAATTGAATTATAATGAGATGATGAGTAGTGAAAGCTGGAGGTTATTTTTAGGTGATTTCTCTTTCAACCCTGTGCTAGTTTATAGCCCTCTAATTTGCGGAGGAGGTGTGGCAAGTCTCTTAGGAAAGTCGGGGATGGTTCTTTACATCTATGCTCTTTATACATGTAGATCCCTTTTGCATTGGGCGTTCACCAGGATGCTGCACCATAGAACAGCCACCTTTGAGAGGTGTGGAGGTAAAGCAGCAGTCAGACTGGGACCCATGGCCTCAGGAAGATGAACTGTGGGTGTTCCCACATGATGCCCAGAAACCTAGAGGTGAGGGCCCCTGGTTCCTGGGCCTGGACACTGTCACCCCATCAAAAGCACTCTGACTCCTTAACTATTCCTACACTTTTTGAACCCTTTACTTTCCCATTAGCAGTGAAGCCAAAGCATAAAACTCTCAAACATACAAAATGTGGTCCATATAGCCTCTCACGAATGCACTGTAAAAGTACAAAATGGATTACTAATGTAATTCCATGTGTCTTAAAAACAAAGGAAAATGATAAAAGGACATAAACAGAAAAAGACAAAGTGAGAAAAGAAAGATAAAATAGAAACAAAGGTTTTATAAATAAGGAGAGGAAGAAGGGCTGGATTGAGAGGGGGATGAGAAAAATAAGAATTAAGATAGATCATGTATAGGTACAAATTCCAAATGATTAATGTGATCACTATGTGTATCTAAATTGTACTAATAAACTTTTTAAAAAGCAAGGGAACAGAGAGCTTTTATATTTAACATAACGGATTTTGAAGATTTTTAATATCTGGCATCGATTGGTAAGATCCACTTTGGTCCAAGGTCAGGTGTCCTTTATATGCAGTCAGTGCACAGGATGAATACAATCAATGCATAGAAATAGTCTCCCACAGAACCTGGATGCAGAGCAAACCTGGAATCCTTCCACAGGCCTGGCATCTTTAGAGGGTTCACTTTTCTTAGGGAAGTGAACTTAGCCACGTCCTTCACATGGGTGGTGACACTCTGCACTCTCTGCACTGTCTTGTTCCTGGGTCAGGAATGAACATCTAGCTGCACCATCAACTCAGACACTGGCTCAGGAGCTCCAAGGGATACTCTCCTTGGAGTTTCATTCTTGCCAGAGGGTAAGGAAACCCTGAAAGGAAGTCAGCAGTTGACAGAGGCAAAGGAACATGAAAGGCACAAGAGAAGAGCCAGGCAGTGGTGGCCCCACAGTGCAGAAGCCTCAAGTCAGCACATATCATGGGTGAGCTGAGACAGAATTAGCACTGTGACAGAATAGTCAGGGGTGGGGCTTGTGAGGCAGGGGTGAGGACAGCAGGCCCCATGCTGAGAGGCCCCAGGTTTCCCAGGCCAGGAAATGCCCAGCATTGGTTTACCCTGGATGGGCCAGGTGGCAGTGGAAGACCAGGAAGCATTATGATTGCATTGTTTTTACTGAAGTCAGAAATCGGGTGCTACCTTTCTTAGTTTCTTTTCAGCCCTAGACTTACAACTAAGAGTTTTACCTTGCTAATTTTCAATGAGTTCAGTTTCTTGAAACGGTCCAAATGTGTGTGTTTCTCCTGTAAATAAAAGAAACCAGGCCCAGTGGAATTTATGGTATTAGAGTAGAAAGAGCACTAGACATCCAGTTGGTTCTTGAGGCCCTTCTGGAATCGTGAAGCTGCCTTTCCCACCATAATGTGTCCAGGCTGCGGCCAGCCAGAGCTGGCCCCTGCTGCCTTGTCTACACCACTGCTGGACAGACCATGCTACCTCTGAGCAGGTCAGTGGCGCACAGCATTCATTGTACAGTGCTTTGTAGGTAACAGCGGAGTGCGGGGGTCTCACACAGCCCCACAGCGATGCCACAGTCCAGGAAGCAGCTGGAGAAGCCTCTGTGGCCTTGGCAGGAGTCTGGGCACAGTTCAAGTCATTTTGTCACAGCAGAGTCTCTGTCACATGTATGATACAAGAGAAGGGAGCCACAGCGTCCACTGTGACTAGCCCTGGTAGAAGAAGCTCCTTCGCCACTGTTGCAAGCTGTGCTCAACTACAGTACCAGATGCAATACTCCGGCATTTCCGAGTAAGAGAAATATGTTTCTGTGTGTTTTGCATTCTCCATTGGGAATGGTGTCTTAGTGCAAGTTGGCACTTGAGACATGGCTGGCATCAAAACTGGAACATGCAAGACAAAGATGTGAAAGAAAAGCTGGCAAGCGCCTGAGATCAGCATGGATCCTCCAGTGAAGAAATCCTCAGACTTCAGGGCCAAGCAAAGCAGGAGGCAGTGAGCCAGGCTGGCAAGAGAGGCACAGCACTGTGCCAATGCAGGGTGATATAAGGAGCTAGGCATTCACCTGACAGGAGCATCTACGGGCTTCTCTTCTTCATTTCTATGGCACAAAGAAGACTTTTCCAGCCACTCCACACAGAGAAGGGGGAACAGACTGGGCACACCAAGCCTGGACTTGCCCTTGTGCAGCCAGCATCTGTCAAACACCCAAACCACCCTCTTTATTACCACAAGTGATATGCACTTGGCTAAGTTACACGTCCCTTCATGTATGACAGATGCAGTTTTTTGTTCCCGTGGAGAAGTAGAGTGGGAAAAGTTCAAAGGGGCACTGAAGACTGGTGCATCCAGAGGGCCAGTGGGAGACGGTAACATCCTTCCGTGATCTTAGCACGTGATCACGACTAGCACTGTTAAACCCAAAGTCTACGAGTTTTCACTGGCTGATGTGGTTTGAATGAGTAAATTATTTTTATGTCACTGCATTAACTGCCAGAGCACTGAATGAGTGGATACCTCTCTGGTGTCACGGAGCTGCGGAGAACTATTATTCAGAATTGAATTTTTATTGATTTTCTTGTGCTACAATGACTTTATAACATAGTAGCATGGGAAGAAAATGAGACAAGGGCCAAACTGGCTGTGGGGTGAGGAAGGGACCACCACTGCTCTTGTGGCCGGCTCTGCTCCGCTGCTCAGAGGTGGTGCCAGCCGAGTCTTTACCATCTGGCTGCTGCTTCACAGGTGAACTGACTGCTGTGGCTTCGCACCTGTTATTCCTCTCCCTGCCCTTGTCTGAGTCGCTGGGCCTGTGAGCCTTGGCATTCAGCTGCCAACCTGAGTGGGGGAAGGGGTGACAGGGAGATAGACGTAGACAGGGGATGATGCTCAGCTGGCCTGCCCCCAGGATGATGTTGTTATCCACACCTACTGTACAGGAAGTCCACAGTACATGTGTTCTCTTGACATATTGTACTTCTGTGTGACCTATGCATTTTCCCCCTAGTTAACTTCAGTATCCGAGACTTAGTTTGAGACAATCATTCCAATGGGTTGAAAGGGAAATTCCTATCTCATTCATTCATTCAGCAAGTATTCATCAAGTGACACCTACAGATCTTTCCAGGCAGCAGAGAAATGATAAGCAAACAGATGAAGTGTTTTGTCCTTGTGAATGAGTAACTTAAAACTAGAGAATATTTTAGTTTTGAAAATTCACTGAATTTGAAGAATGTATGATTCTTCCTTCTTAGAGCCATCTCAGGAATGAACTTTAATATAATAAAATAAAACGAGGTAAAATATACTTTTCCTCTGGATCCTGAGTTAGTTTGTTCTAGTAGAGATTCTTGACAGTGCACAGGAAAGAGGGTTGTAGATGTTTTATTTTGGGATTGCTAGGGGGTTGGGGAGTGCTTTACATTTTGTGACTAGAAAAGTAATCAATATTTATCACAGAAATTTTGGGAAATGCAGAAACAGTTGAAGATAATTTCTCTATAGGCCTCTGGGGAAAAATCTGAAATGTTAACTGATTTATTTCTAGGGGTTTTCTGTAAAAAAAATAAAATAATGCCAAACTATTTAGTATTTCCCAAAGATGGCTTTATCTTTTAAAGTACATGTTAAATTATTCATTCTTTATTCATCTCTATACAGTGAGGTTCATTTTCCTTTGTAGAAAAATGTGACTCATTAGTTTTCTTCTCTGGCCATGTGTGTGTGATTGGGTGAACTTAGCAAGTGAATATCCATCTATGCTCAACCCACTGACTATATGAATACAATATACAAAGAGAAGACAAGTCTAAGATAAGCATGGCCTTCTTTAATATAACTTGTGGAAAGAGGAGTAATTGGGTAAGAATTTTATAAAAACTTGCAAAAAATAATGAGCACAGTTTGCTTGTCTTTATGATATTTTGATCAAGAATCTGGTCAATGCTGCCAGGTGCCATCCATTAGAAACCAGGCCCATAAAAACATGAACATCTGTCCCCATACACTTTTTCATGAACTGTGCTGTGGTGCAACTTTTAGCTCTTTCCCAAAATGACCATGAAAGTAGATATTTTGGATAGGTCCAGGATATCAAGAAGTCTACAGCTTTGCAACTAGAGACATTTATGAAAGAAGACTTTCAGAATTGCTTCAGAAAGTAGTAATAATGGTGAAATAAATGTGTTTGAACCAATGGGATACTCCATGGGGTATTAATGGCAATATGTCTTTTACCGAAGTGTGTTTTATATATTAAGGCTCTTCACAATCTGCCCAGCATTTTCTTTTAATATTTTGGATTAAAATAACTTAAATTTTATCAAGCAATATTTCTTAGTTATTATTTCAGTGGTTCTTTAGTTTTAGTTTTAGAGAGGTCTCATTTTCCTAAAATCCAGGGGGTAATTTATTATTGGTGTAGTTTGATGTGAAAAAAAAGATCATATTAATTTAAGATTTATTTTGGTATAAAGTCAGACATGGATCTAATTTTATATTTTTAAAGAAATGCGATGTCATCCTAATATCTTTCCATATATAATTTATGAGTCACTTTTATCATATTCTAAATTATTCGTTTTATTTGAATGTCTTAGAAATGCCCTACTTTATAATTAATTTGTGTCTGATTTATGACAAACTTGTTCATTTTGATCATTACAGCTTTATGGTATTTAGTAGGCTGTGTGACATTTCTGAGAGCCTCTTATCTATCCAGTGCTCAGGAGTGGTCTTAAAAATATTAAGAAGCGTTATATATAGTAAATTAACTAATATAATAAGTAAGCATTATTTTCATATTTCAGATGAAGAAACTGAGGCAATAATGACAGAGATAGTATGTCTTTTGTTGGTTTGTTTTCTGTGGTACCAGGAATTGAAGGCAGGCCCTTGTGCTTCCAAGATAGATATAGTACAATTTCAGCTAAACCCCCAGCCCACAGAGATATTCTCAAAGCACTCCATTACTCAGTCAGTTAAAGAAACTCTTTGTACCTTCACCTGTGTACCTGGAGGTAGGTGCCTGTGTCCTTACACACTTGAAATTCACACTGATAGGTACCGTGCCTGTTTATATTATGCATTTTCCTTTCCATGTTCTCATCTCTACCTGGCTCTCTAATTTATAAAGAATATCTAAACATTTTAAACTTTTAAATAGTTTTATTACCTACTGTGAAGTCTTCTTTAAAACTAAATTTCCAAATACCCAATTTATTACTTTGATTTATTTTCCATTGGTTAGTTTTAGTAGGTGATGTTTTCAGACAGCTCACGTGGGCATTATAAACTTATTGGCAATGTCTGTTACTATTGTGTTAGTTTCCTGAGGAACACTAACTTCTTTGAAAAGAGACAAATAGCACCTATGTATTTCTATAAAATATAATAGAATTTGATCGATTGTACTCTGCTATATAGTATAGAAAAGCTCTAGGAATGGTCTGATTTTACCTCATTGTTAGGTATTACTTATTACTCATTTTCTCCAACAATACATGTAAAATTGCCACTTTGATAAATTTAGTAATTTTATTACGATTCAAACTCAACTAGGACATAGCTTCTGTTTGTTTTAGTGTAGTCTTTTTGTAAACTCAACTCCTTTTCCAGCTCAGGCAATTATTATCATTGCTGATTTTTTTAAGCTGGTGTCCTTTTAAAATTCCTATGATATTCAACATTGGACTTTTCTAGCTCCACATTATCTCTATCATTTGTTTCACCCTCGGGCCAGCAGGACCATTATTTATTATTTAACTCTGAGCTCATTCACTCACCCATGCATTATGAAGGGCCTGCCTCTTTCTGGACTGTGCAGCAGGCACTGGAAATGCAGAGCTGACCCTCTCAGACCTAGAGTCCACCTCCACAGAGCATATGCCTAAAGAGGCAGATAAAGATGGGGCAAGGAAGTCTAAGAACTTTACTATAGGAAGTGGCAGTTTCCAGCTATTTTTTTTTCCAACATACTCTCCTTTGGTGAGGGTACTGTCTGTGTATGGATGGACAAAGAACAATTTATTACATGGGCTTATGGCATTGGGTGGAATGGTCCTCCATGTTCTCTGTGTAGTGGACAGACAGAGTAGTCAGGAGTTACTTGGTGTGACTGTGGGGACCTCAGAAAGGGAGGATAGAGAGTGCAGCCTAAGCCTGAGGCTGAAGGGCTGGAAGATCCCGGGAGAGCCACTGATACTTAGAAGAGTCAACACTGGAAAGGTTGGAGTCTGATGTAGACTGGCCATGGCACAGGAAAAGATGCAACTGCTCAAGAACAACCAATCTTTAAGCATAGATTGGCTTCTCCCTTCTTTTCTTCCCATTCTTTCCTCATCACAAGTCTACCAAATGGTGCCTCCCACAGTTACGGGGTCTTCTCCTCTAAGAACACTGATCTACACACCAGGCATCCCTGGAAACAGTCCCACAGACTTTTCCAGAAGTGTGCTCTTCCAGTGTCCTAGGTGCCTCCTAACCCAGTCCATCCAGGTGAATCCTTGTACTCTCAGAACCAGCTTCACTGTGCCCTGCGAGATCCCAGCCCCAGGATAGAAGGGCTGTGTCTTCTGAAATATGCATCTCAAGTCACTCACTCCGTCTTCTAGTCCCTCCTGTCTGGCACTCACTCCCTGGTGTCTTCTCCACATGTGCCTGGGCCTCCTTAAGCCTCAAGGCTTAATGCTAGTCTTTAATTACACCCTTCCACTCCCATCTGTAGAGTGAGTTCTACTCCCTGTTGACCCTCCCTTGCCCTCCAGTTCCTTATACTGATGCGTTCTGTTAAAATAACTGGCGGCTTGCTGCTTTCTTTCTGGCTGTCTTTTAGTGCTTGACCTAACTTGTTTCACTACTTGTATTTTCTGCATTCTTCACCACATAGAGATATACACAGTGCTATCAAAATGCATGGCAAATGCTTACATTTGAGAGATCACAGAAAAAGACACATTGCCATCAACCCTCCTCTGAACACTTCTCTTATTTCAAATGTACTTATCTTGTCATTCCTACCACTTTCGTGAAGTGCTCTTTCCTGAGTGCCTTTTAGAGGTTTGATAAAAAAAAAAAAAAAAAATTATGGCGAATGCTGCTGCCAAATGCCACCCAACAGAAAGGTGAGTTCGTTCAAGTGCTGAAGTGAGTCCTCTCCCACTTTCTTTGCTGCATCTCCACCAAAGTCAAAGGGACCAGGAGAAGGACATGCTTTGGATCCGTTTAGACAACAAGAAAGCCAAGATGGTCAACCAAGGACACTTGTGACAGAAGATTCCCAGGATGGTGTTAGAAAGTGGCAAGAATGAGAGAATAAGTGAGTCCAAAGTGGTGCATGCTTCCAGGGGGATTCAAGGCAGTGTGTCTTTATTGTCATATAGACTTTAGTTTATCAGTGCATGTGTGCAGTACATGATGTTTGTATTCCATATGTGAAGTTGGCACATGTATAAAACATGCCTTAGTTCCATCTTTGTCCCCTTCCCTGCCTCCATCCCTACTCCATGCATCTCTTGATTCCCTTTGTTTTTGTTGCTGTTTTCAGCACATAGTGTACATGTTTCTCATTTAATCTTCCTTCGCAGACTTTGCTCATGCCTTGCGCATACCAAATACATGTACATTTATCTAATGAACAGCTAGGGATGGATTTTTCCTTCATGGTGGTAGTTTTTTATCTCAAACATCATTTTCTTCACCTCTACTTTCACTTCTCAGTTGCTGTTTCCTTGAGTTAAAGCACTTGAGTTAGAAATTATGAGAAGCGGATGGTAGTTTCATGTCTTCTTTGCTTTTAACTTTAGTGACGTGTCTCCTTATTTCTCAGTATAATTCCAAGTTTTTTTGGGGGGGTGCTTTACCTACTTTGAAATGCTGCATCGATTCCTGCCTGAGCTGTTTAAGCCTTGGGAGGAGCATAATGTAGAGAACTGTTCAGATTTCTCCTGACAAGCAAACAAGGTGGGTGACCTGTGTCGAGGATCGTGGGCATCTCAGAGCTCTGTACTGCTTGGTCTGACACCTGCGCCTAGTCCCTGATGGATTCGTATGAGCAACATCCCTCTCCCCCTACCCTTTCCCGGTGGCTTTAATCTTTTTATCTGCCCATTGGAAAGTGATAATGTGCTCCCTATTAGGACCCTGTGCTGTTGACCCTGAAGGTCAGTTGGAAGGAGTAGCAGCTTGGCTCGGTCCTGTCTGCATGAAATGCACTGCAGAACCATCCAGCTGTCTTCTTTATGGTGAATGCATTTCCTGGGCCTCATGTCCATAGATGGCTTTCTAGTTTCATGTAGGAGAGATGATCAAAAAGTGCAATTTAAAAATTATTTGTTGTAAAAGATATTTCATTAATCTCTCAAAAAACCCTCTTGTTTTGAACATGTTTGTTTCATAATTCTCAGCAACATATGTTTTACTGTCTTAAATTTTTTTCTAACTGAGACATCTATTATATTTTTTATGTTTTTACACATTTAATTACCAGTTTCACTGAGGTGCAATGCAGGCAAAAAGGGAAGGAAAAGGACTTCATTCTAGTTACCTTTTCATCTGCTAACATAGTTAAGGAAAGTATGGAGATGACCAGAAGTAAAGCATTTATTATCTTTTCTGTTTCTTTTGAGCAAAGAAATGAAACAGAATTAGAAGCTAAATCAAAATTTCAACCTCGTTTTATTTTACTTCCTCCAGTTGAATGCAGATTATTTGGTGTTGTCAAAACTGTGATCATTGTTTCACAGTATGGAACGAGATTTTCTCTGGAAAACAAAGCAGCCAAAGAAAAGAACAAAAGGCAAACAAACCAAATGAAACATGCCACACAGAGAAAACTACAGCTCTTCATTAGCAAACTGCTGTCTCACGATAGAGTAACTCTTGTTCCTTTTTCTGGAACTCATTAATTTTTAAAATTTACATTTTTATTAGTACACATTAGTTATTCAGAATGATTTTATTCTGGAGTATTTATGCATGTGTCTACTGCACTGTGATCACTCCCACCTCCCATTACATCCATGAGGTTCCCTCCCTGCCTTGTCTTTCCTTCTTCTCAATTCTCCCTTTTACTTTCATCTCCCTCTCTCTTGCTCCTTCCTTCTCCTGTTCTTTCCTTCCTTCTCTCTCCTCCTCTCCCTCTTCTCCTTCTCCTGTCTTTTTCTCATCTACTTTCCCCTCCATCTTCTTCCCTCCCTCCCACTTATGAAAGAAAACACCACAGCATTTGTCTTTCTGTCTGGATTATTTCGCTTAATGTGACAAGCTCCGTTCTACTCTTGTTCCTGCCAATGGCATGACACGTTCCCCTTTATGGCTGAATGACAGTCCATCATGTACATCTGCTGTGTTTTCTTTCTTTGCTCATCAGCTGATGGCTACCTAGTCTGTTTTCATATCCTGGGTCTCGTAAATTTTACCTCAAAAAATATGGGCATGGTTGTCTCTCCAGGGTTTGCTGACTTTAATTCTTTTTAGTATTGACTGTGGAGTGAGTGGCATAGCTGAGCTGGATGATAGCTCTGGTCCTAGGTTATTAGGAACCCCCCATACAGATCTCCACGCTTTATTAACACACATTCCGTCAGCACTGTAGAAGGGCTCCTTTCCCTGACACCCTCACCAGCATCTCATGCTTTTTGTATTCATGTATCCTCTGCCTGGGGTGAGATAGCATCTCGGTGTAGTTTTCATTTGTGTTTCTCTAATCACTGAGGATGTTGAAGTTTTTTTCATAGGCTTTTTCCTCATACATTTTTTGTGATGTCTCTCTATGGTTCATGGATACACATATAGATACACATTTAGATACACATATGTATACCTAATTCCTTACACCACTCTGATATTAATCTCTTGTCAGATAGTAGCTGACAGAGATGATCTTGCATTCTGCATGCAGCCTTTTCATGCTGTTGTTTCCTGTGCTGTGCAGAAGCTCTTTAATTTACTGTAATCCAATTGTCAATTCTTATAATATCTTGTGCTGTAAGAGTCCTGTTCAGAAATCTTTGCCTGTTCCTCTGCTTGCAGCTGTTTTTTCTATGCTTTCACCCTGCATTTTCAAAATTTAAGGTCTCATGTCTCATTCTCCGACCCATTTTGACAAAGAGATACAAGTATTCTGTTTTCCATCTTTTTCCATATGGATGTCCAGTTTGCCCAGTGTCATTTGCAAAGAAGCAATCTTTTCTCCAGTGTATGTGTTTGGCTTCTTGCTCAAAGCTCAGACAACTGGAGCAGTATATTCTGTTTGGTTCTTTTTATCTACATGTCTATTTTGATACCAGTGCAAGGCAGATTTTGTTTTGAAAATTGGTGTTGCAATGTCTCCAGCATTGCTCTTTTTGCTCATAATTTCTCTGGAAACTCTGAAACTTTTGTGTATCCAGGTGAAATTTAAGGCATTTTTTATGCTTCTTTGAAAAATATCATCGATTTTTTTTTGATACCATAGATATTCCGTGCAGGAGTTGAATCAGTAGATCATTTAGACATGATGACCATTTTCACAGTTTAAATTCTTCCAATCCCTAATCATGAAAGTAATTCCTTCCATTTCTTTAGTCTTCTTTGATTTTTATCATAGAGGTCTTCTATCCCCATAGTTACATTTATTCCTGTTATTTTCCTCTCTTTTTTTTAAGCTATTGTGAGTGAAATTGTCCTACTGATTTCTTTCTTAACAAGTTTTATTAGTAACATTGAGGAAAGCCAAAGACTATATCCTACTACTTTGCTAAATTTTTAAAAATCAGATAGAAAAGTTTTGTGACAGAACTTGTAGGCTTTTCTTACTGCAGTATCATTCCATCTGACAACGAGGAAAATCTGCCTTCTTCCATACTATTGGCATCCCTTTTGTTTCTTTGTCTTGCTTAAGATCCCAAGTTCTATCTAGAACAGAATTAGTGACAATGTTCTAAATTTTAAGAACAATTGCTTTCAGTTTTCCCCATTCTGTGTACTCTTGCATGCGAGTCTGTCATCTGTAGCCTTTGTTATGGCTTATGTCCCTAAATGTCCTGCGAAACCCACATGTGCCTATCAGTAGGACTTCTGGAAATTGATTGGATCATGACATGATGTGTGAACTGGGAGGTAAAGCCTGATTGGTGGAGGTGGGTCCCGGGGGTGTGGCCTGACAGGGTCATCTCCTTCCCTACTACCCCGATAGCGGTCTGCTTCCTACTGGTACCACAGGAGCTATGTCACCAGTGCGGTGGAGCTGGCAGACTATGGAATGAAATGTGGTCACACAGTGAGCTCAGATGAACATCTCCTAGTTCGTGAGTTTGGGGCAGCATGTCTCAGCATTGGTGGGAAAGTAACTCAGACTGTCTTTACTGTACTGAGGTGAGATCCTTGTGTACCTGCCCATACCAGGCTTTATTTTAAAGGGATGTGGACCTTGTTGACAAACTTTTCTGCATCTATTGAGAGGATCATAGGACTTTCACCTGCTTACATAGTTTGAACTACCCTGCAGTCATCCCTGGTCTGAAATCTGCTTAATCACAGTGTTTGATTTTTTTTAATGAATTATTGAATTCAGTTTACAAGTATTCTGTTCAACGTTTTTGTATCTATCCATATCAAGGATTTCTGTCTGAAGTTTCCTTTTTAGTTTTTATTTGGTTTTGCCATTAGGTTAGTGCAGCTTTATACAATCAGTTCGGAAATATCCGTTCCCTTCCTTTTTTTTTTTGGTTTTTTTGTTTTGTTTTGTTGTTGTTGTTGTTGTTGTTGTTGTTGTTGTTGTTGTTGTTTTTTGAGACAAGGTCTTGCTTTGTAGTTTGGACTGGCCCTGAGCTCAGCCTCTAACTCACATCACAGCAATCCTCCTGCCTCTGCCTCCTGAGGGCTGGGATTACAGGCGTGAGCCACCATGCCTGGCCCTGCAGTATGTGATACTGATTGCTGCTGAGCATGAGTCTCCACACCCAGTATTGTATGTGGTTACTGGGGATCAAACCTGAGTCCTTGCGCTTGGAAGATAGGCGCTGGAACCACTGAGCTAAATCCCTGGCCCTCCCTTTCTTTTTTTTGTGGGATAGTTTGGGGAGAATTGAAATTAGAGCTTGTTTAAAAGTTTGATAAGACTCAGCAGTCAATCTGTCTGGTTCTGGGCTAATGGTTGGGCCGCTGTTTATTACTGCTTCAATCCAATTGCTTGCCATTGATCTGTTTAGGTGTCTTATACCCTGCTGGTTCAATTTGAGTTGGCCATATGTGTCCAAATATTTATTCATTTCTCCTAGATTATCCAGTTGCTTAAAACTTAAGTGTTCAGAATAGCCCTATGTCTTCTGGATTTCAGGGGTGACTGCTGTAGTATCTCTAGCTTCTAATTTTATCAGTAGGGATCCTCTCTTGCTTTTGTTTAGTTAAAGGTGTATCAATCTTTTTTTTTTTCCAAAGCACCCGTTCACTCATTCATTACTTAATGTGACAGCTTTGCCAGAGTGTCTACCTGATGCTTTGAGATCCACCAAGGGGCTGAGAACTGGCAAAACACAGTTGTGGGTGCTTCTGGGTGGGTAGCAGAGGGGCACCTCGGAGTGTGCGCTGGCCCTGCACTCCCCTCTCGCTGGTCCTGTTCTCCTCCTCTGCTTCCTGGCTGCCACGGATGAAGCAGTTTGTTTCATTGTCCCCTGCCACCTCCACATTCCTGCCATGGAGACAGCGAGTCACAGATG
The DNA here is from genome assembly GCA_004026965.1 of Petromus typicus. NCBI lineage: Eukaryota > Metazoa > Chordata > Mammalia > Rodentia > Petromuridae > Petromus > Petromus typicus. Next base: position 57,058 of record PVIR01000532.1, read on the forward strand.
GAAAACCCCTAAGACCCTGAGACAAATTACACCTGTCCTCTCGTAAATTACGGATGTTGGGTACCTTGTCCCAGCAACAAAAAGCTAACTAATATACCATACTGTTCTTTTCAACACTATTTCATTACTTTCAGCTCTGATTCTTGTTTGTTCCTTGGTTTATTGTTGTTTTTCTCCTAAGCCTTTCAAATGTATCATTTTACTATGTCGGGTCTCTGATTTTTTAACATAGGCACTTGTAGCTATGAACTTCCCTCTCCAAAAGCCCTTCATTGTACCCCACACATACATGTTGTGTTTCCATTTCAAATTGATTTTAGAAAGGTGTAAATTTCTCATCCAGTTTATTCAAGCACCTTGCCATCAGTCAGGAGAATATTGTCCAATCTCAATCTGCTTGTGTAGTTTCTGTAGTTTTTTAGGTGTTGATTTGTAGTACCATTCCACTGTGATGTGATGAGGTGCTGGTAGTTATTTTAGGTTTTAATATTTATTACATCTGAGTGTGTGACCTAAAATATAATCTCTTTTGGAAAAAGGTATGTGAGCTGCTAAAATGTGTCTTCTGTGTTGTAGAATGACCCACATCAGTAGGTCCTATTGATCCATATTGTAGTTTAACTCTCATACATTTTTAATTTTTTTCCAGTCTAGATGACCTAATAATTTGCAGAATAACTTTCATTCTTTTAGAATAATTTTAATATAGTTCTGGTGAAATCAGATCCCATGGGAAAGTTTTTTTTTTTTTTTTAGTTTCATTGTAAGAGTTTGGAGGACAAGTTGCGGTTAAATCGTACAGGAAGCACAGGATTTCTCATTCTGGGGTTTCCTCGGTCACCTCATGCATAGTTGTGCCATCATTGTGGAAAGTTTATCCCTCTTGGAGTCAGGAGTCCTGGATCAGTGTGTTTGTAACAACACAGGATTGTGACCAGAAGGAAGGTAGCTCTGTAACTTGAGGGACAGCTGAAGAACAAGAACCTCCCTGCATTTGAAGTCCTGAGGACTTCCGCTGTAGTTCCACCCAGGAAGTCCTGAACTGTATAGCACACTCAGGCACAGAAGTTTCCCCTAAGAAGGGAAATAGATGAGTAAAATTGAGAAGAAAATGAGCTATATGGAACACAGTGCTTGTTATTCACTGTTTTTTATTCTCTAAAAGCAAGTTTAATGTATTTATACAATATATAAAGATGTAGCTGATTCGGGGGCTCCACTCTTTACAGGGGACATATTTCATGTTATTGTAAGCACTGAAGAAAATTAAATCAATAAATCCACAACCTGTAATTTGAGATACTCAACTGGAAAAAAAAAATATTGTCAGGGTGGGAGAGAGAAATCTTTTAAATTGAGGAAGGACTTGTAAACAACCTGTCTTGGCCCCACTATCCTTTACGCTCAGGTGATAGCAAGAATTACCTCCCTGCCACCAGATTAGGGAAGTGTCCTTGTGACATACCCAACAGCAAAGGCCAACTGCCTTCCTTTACAACTAGAGCATTTACTCCAAAAGAAAGAGAGGTAAAAGAGTCTCTCCCCACCCCAGATTTACTGCCTGTCTCTGAGTGTCCGTTCTCTTCAGAAAGTTCCAGTGGATGGCAGTGAGACCGGGTGTCAGAAAACTGAGTGGATTTTCCTCCCTCACGGCTGCTGATGGCTGGGACCCCAGCTGGCCAATTACCTCCCCGCTGTCATCCTTCCCTGTGTGGGACGTTAACAGTGCAGCTTGTTTGTGTAGTGCCCTGAGCCCTCCGCGAAGGGCAATAACTACATATCCATACTGCTGCTTGGCTAGAAGAGTCCATTGTAGCTTTTAATTATATGTTTGGTTGGATAGGTTATAGATTTTGTTGTGGATGAGTGTTGTCCTTTTCCCTGGTTACAAATAAAAAAGACTCGTAGGTATCTCAGCCTATTACTTTCTTCTTGGGCTCCCTACAGGTTTAAGGGGATGACAGAGGTTATAGATTAATACTGGATTCTTTAGCTAACCAAATAATATCTTGTGCATTTCAACTGCTTAATAAGTGTAGGTGACAATTTATTAGGCTGTGTGTTTCATCAGATGCTCAACAGGCAAGACTGAAGAAATGATCGGGAATTTTTTCCTGATTCTCGTAGCAACTTTTTCATTCTTCCCATCAATATTCCATTAGGAACATTTTTGTTGTGCAGTATTATACATACATTCATGCATAATGACAAAATGATGCTCTTATTCTGGAACTCCTGACAGAGCAACTTATTTTGTGGACCCAGGCTGTGACATTAACCTCAGTCTTTCACTTGGTGCAGATGTGAACTATACCAGCACAAGAACAGTGTGTGATGTATTTCAAATATCTTTGCAGATTTACGGAAAAACTTTGAACAAGACCCACAAGGAAGGGAGGTTCCCATCGAGGGCATGATCGTGCTGCACTGCCGCCCGCCCGAGGGAGTCCCTGCTGCAGAGGTGAGACACGCCCCACCCAGTAGTGATGAGGGGCAGGCCTGGGCCTGGGAGGGGGCAGGGGGCAAGGGGCAGTGGCCTAGGTCTGCATCCTTGCTGCAGTACATGCTTGCTGGTTTATAGAAATGGTGAAATAGTTGTAAAGGAAAAATTAGCAAAAGAACTGCCTCCTATTCACTTTCTTGACCCAAAACTCACATGCGGTTGCCTGTAAGGCAGTGGATCTGTGATCTTGCATCACTGGTGACCTCAGATCAAACAGGTGTCATCAGCTGTGTGCTCAGTAGAGCTCTTCATCTATCCATTGGCTTGTGAACTATTTTAAGGTGCGTCTCTGGCCCTGAGTGCCCCCGCCAGGTAATTAATTCATTCTTCACTCGGTAAGGGACACCAGGCATTGCGTGTGTGTTATATCAGCCCTGGGCTGATCTTGCTTGTAAAGTGTAACTAAGCCCAGGGTCTCTAACCTGCCACCCTCCCTTCACAATGGGGCTCCCAGAGTCTCCATGATTACTTCTGTTCATGGAATATCTCCTAGAACTTTCTTCTTCCACATTATTAAATATGATCATAGTGAATAACAATATTCTGTGGTAGCACAGTCTCCCTAAATCTTTCAGGCATTCTTATTAACTGGCACTCTAGTCACAATTGGGGGAAAAGGTAAAATTGAACATGTTTAGAAGAATTAATAAAACATGTATAAATCTGTGAACTTTGGCCCAAGTGTGGCAGCAGATAATCCCATTGCAACTCTTCCAATGGAAGCTAAGAAATTGCCTCCATATATATTTTATCCACTGGGAAGTAGAGAAACTTCCTGTAAAAAAAAAAAAAAGACAAAAATCCCAGAGTTTTTGACTCATGTTTTAGCTAAAACACAGGTGGGCTTTTGTAATCAGGAGAACAAAAAGGGGGAGAGGCAAATGCAGAAAGACACACTTGCCCTTTTGGAGAAAAATCCTGCTGGCCGGACACTATTCAGAGCTCACATGGTTCATGGGAATGAAGTAAACAGACTTGAAAATTAAAGTGAATGCTCCATGCATGTTATGAAATGATTAGAAAAGAAAATGCTTATTTTTAGATTTTTATTTAATATGGAACAAAAGATATTGATCTTCTCTGGCTGCCTCATGCCCCCAACAAAGAGCCTGGCCTCTTCCAGAGCCTGACATCCATGCATACTGGAGTGTGGTGCCCCGAGAATCTGCCGCACATCTCCATGACTTCCTGCAGCTACTGCTGTCACTTGGAATCCCGACACACCTGTGGTTCGTGGACAGAAAGTCACAGCCCCTGGCGCACTCCCTGCAGGAAATGGCCCCGGCCTGCTCGGGTGTCCTTTCCATTCTGTGCTGAGCCTCTGCTGTGAGCATTTGCAGCTATAGGAGAGCTGAGCTGGGAACAATATTCATGTCTCTCATCAGTCATCGGCCCTTAGGGCCTAGAAAGCTCCAGATGTCTAGCATTCCTGTTTACTCCTTAGATACATACTTGGCACAACCTTTGCATTTTCAAGGAGTGAAAACTGATGTTTGGATCAATAACCTGTGTATCTGAGGTCTCTAGCGCTCAGGGTAAATGTTTGTTTTCCTTCAGTGCCTTACAAGACCCAACACAAGCTGGCTTACAGTGTTCTTGTCTTCTGCCAACCTACTCCCAGCCCTGCTACAGCCACATTCATCTTCTTTCAGATGTACTAACCCTTCTTGTACCACAGGTCCTTTGCACACACTGGCCTCTGCTGGAACCTTACTCCCTGGCTGCAACAGGGTTTTGCTGTTCTCACTTTGGGGTTTGATCAAATACCACCTGTTCGGTGAGGCCTGCTGAGGACACTGTTGAAAATGTCACTTTCCCACTCTACACTTGTACACATTATTTTTAATTGATTTTATTAGTACCTTTTAGATACATATAATGATCACATTCATCATAAGAAATTTATGCTTATACATGATATATCTTGATCCTTTTATCCTTTCCCTTCCCTCCTGTGAACCCCTCTTCCTCTCATTTACAAAAGGTTTATTTCTATTTTTCCCTTGTTTCTCGTTTCCTTTCTCCTTCTCTCCTTCCCCTTTCTCCTCTTTTATTTCCCTTCCTATTTGAAAAATTTATCCCTATTTCCCAATCTCTGTTATTCACTTGGGTCCTGATTTAATCTTTCAGTTTCTCGTACCAGAGAAACAATGTGATATTTAAACATGTGTGTCCACTTAACTTCGCATAAGAGTATGATTTGAAGGTGTATGCGTTTATCTAGAAATGTCTCAAGTTCATCTTTATGGCAGAGAAGCATATTTTTATCTAGTCATCTGTTGATGGGCATTTGGGCTGTTTCCAAAATTCAGCTCTTATAAACTATCCTACTATAAACATAGATGCACATAAGCCACTGTGGTATGATGCTTTTAATTCTTTCAGTAAAATACCAAGATGGGAACAGCTGGGTCAAACAGAACTCTAGTCTTAGCTTTTTGAGGATTCTCTACACTGATTTGCACAGTGTTTGCATCAGTCTACACTCTTACCAACAGGGAAGAAGGATTCCCTTCTCCTTCGGCCCCATCAGCATTTGTTACTGCTTAATTTTGTGATAATAGCTATTCTCTGTGGAGCAAGATGAAATCTCAGTGTTGCTTTTGTTTTTTGAGGTTATTTTTTTTTCCCTTTAAGTTTGTTGGTCCGTTTTAGGTATACATTATGATCACATTCATCTTTGGGGATTTCTACTTGTACATGATATATCTTTGTTCTTGTCTTTGCCCATTCCCTTACCCCTCCCCCATTTACAAAAACTTTGTTTCCATTTTTTCTTTCTCATTTTTTCCTTCATGTCTTTCCTTTCCCTCACCTGACTCTCTACTTCTGCATATCCTTTCAGGCTCTTACTTCCTATGTTATGTGATCTTTTATATATTTTGGTCCTTATTTATTCCTGTACTTTCTAATACCAAAGTATTCAGTATTCATAGTTCTGTTTATTTTACTTAAGAATATGGCCTCAATTTGTATCCATTTAGCTATAAATATGTCTATTTCATCATTCTTTATGACTGAGTTGTACTCCATCTTAAATATGGAAAGAACTTTTAAAATTCAGACTTTTCAAATTTAAAGACTCATTTCAAAAATAGGCATTTGAAATGAATAGATGTGTCTCAGATAAAGAAGTAGAAACAGCAAATAAACATGTAAAGCATTTAACATCATTGGTCATTGGAGAGATTCAAATGAAAACAATTCTGAGATTGCATGTCAATGCAGTAAGAATAGCTGCTATAAAGAAAAAAACCAGCAACAAATTACGGTCAGGCTACAGGGGGAAAGGAGCCCTTCTCTACTGTTAGTGGGAGTGCAAACTCGTTTAACCACTGTGGCAATGAGTGTGGATATTCCTAAAAAAAAACTAAGATTTGAGGTTCCCCTTGACTCAGTGTTTTAATTCACATCTCTTGAATGATTAATAATGTTGAACTTTTTTTCACATATTTATTTTTCATTAATTCTTTGTCTGAGAAATATACATTCATTTTAAATGTCTGGTTTGGACTTGGGGATCTGATATTTTTGAGTTCATACATGTTATAGTTATTAGTCTTTTGTCTAAGGAGCAGCTTGGCATGTAGAAGCCAATTTTTCCAGCATGTTTATGAAAGAGTCTGTCTTTCTTCCAAGGAATCTTTGTGCACATTTTGTCAAAGATGAGGTGGCTTGGCACATCTAGAGTTGTTTCTGCATCTTTTATTCTGTTCCATTGATCCTGATTTATTTTTTGTCATTACCATGCTGTTTTCATTACAGTGGCTTTGTAGTATGATTTCAAGTCAGGGAATGTGGTGTTCCTTGCCTTGCCTTTGTTGCCCAGAGTTGTTTTTGCTACTCTGGGTCTCTTCTTTTTCAAAATGCATTTGAGGATTGTTTAGTTCTGTGATGTATTTTGATTCCACTAAATCTGTATAATAATTTTGCAAGTATGGACATTTTCACTATATTTGTTCTTCTTAACACAAGAAGAAGGACTATCTTTGCATTTGCAGATATCCTTTTCAATCTCTTTTTTCAGAGCACTATTGTTTTCAATGTTAAGGTCTTCTGTGTCCTTCATTAGGTTGATTCCTAAATATTTGTTTTTTGGATGCTGTTGTGAAAGGGCCACACCTGCATTTCTGAGCCTTCTGCTTGCTTTGTATTTTCCCTTTATCTCCTGCCACAATGCATTGCTCATTTTTCTTCTGTCCTGAAATTTAATGAGAGGAGTTTTTGTTTACTTATTCATCTATGCATCCCTAGACCATGAAATAATGCTTCTCATAGCTGTATCAAAAAAGTTGAAAGATAATAAATGTTGGAAAGGATGTGGAGAAAAAGGAACTATTATACACTATTAGTGGGAATATAAATTAGTACAGCCATTATGGAAATAAGTATGGCGGTTCTGCAAAAGTTAGAAAAAAATATATATAATCCAACAACTCTGCTAGAAAGTACATTCAGAATGGGAGTGAAGCTAATACCTTGAAGAGGCAGCTGTTATCCAGGTGCCTTGCAGCACTAAATTGCTGAAATACAGACCTTACAGAGATGTGTATCAGTGGGTGAGTCGATACAGATTGTGTGGTGGATCTGTACAGTGCAGCCGTATTCAGTCCAAACCAGAAAGAAACCCTCTCATCTGTGGCTCCCCGGAGGAACCTAGTTTGAGAATTAAGTGAAGTACACCAGTCACAGAAGGAGAAGGACTACAGCCCCACTTGTAAATGTGCAACCTAAAAAGGTGAAAACCTGACAGCAGAACAGGGTTAGGGAGGGGCGGGAGTCAGAGGATCCAAATTTTCAGTTAGACAGTGGATTAAATGCAAGAAACCTATCAATCAAAATGATTATATTTTTAAAATTACTAAGAATCTCGTCCAATGTTCTAACCACTGAAATGTTGCTTAGTATGTGAGCTATGGAAAATTAGCTCAATTTAGCTATTACATAGCATCCATGTAAATAAAATGTCTGGCCCATACTAAGTATGCACAATTTTGCTTACCCAGTACAATTAACATAAAGGTGCTTCTTATATTAACTGTTCCATGGACACTTTGATATGACTGAAAGATCCTTTCCTAGGACTGTTAATGTATGTTTGAAATTATACCAAGATTAGACCTGGATAAAGATGATAATATCCATTAGGGTTTTGGGTTGTTTATTTTTCTCATTAATTGGTAAAACCAAATGAGGTGGCCATCCCTCATGTGGTCCTGAAAGACAAAGAGAAAAGGGGAAGAGAAAGAAAGAAAAAATGGTATTGTGAGGTAGTAGACCAAAGCAAAAGCATATCTTTGTCAAAAGTCATCAATAAATGTGTAAACATGCATCTGCTCATGAATGTGTGCAGACACATGGGCATGCAAACACCCACACACACATGGATGCAGACACAGATGCATATGTGTGTTGGCAATTCAGTGAAAGTTACTTTGAGAAACAAAGTATACATACAATATATGCATACAATATACTTTAATAATTTGCAATCCTGTTACTACCTCTCTGTTCCTTTGCTTCTCCCCTCATCTCCTTTCTTCTCTCCAAAACTCTGCTTTTTACTTCCCTGTCATCTCTTCTTTTTTGTTTTTCTTTGTTCAGGTTTCTTAAGAGAACAAAACACACACTATTTAACTTTCTTCTCCTGACACATTTTGCTTGACATGATTGTGGGTCAAATCCCTGCAGGGATTTCCAAGTTCCAGAGACTCGAAGGCCCCATGGCTGGGTGGGTGGAGGTTTCAAGAGAGTGGCCAGCTGCTCTCTAAGAGGTCAGCAGCGCCCTTGTAAGCTCAGCTGCTTGCAAAGACTGGCCTTGCACTGATGCACAGGTGCAGCACTGCGCCTCTTCTTCCATCTCCCTGCCTGGCACTCTGCTCCTCCAGGCAAGAAGGCTCTGCCCATTGGCTCTGTCTACTGTCTCCCTCTTTAGCTGCTAAAGGGTGGATGTGCAAAATTTTAATTCTAGCACAGTCCAATTCCAGAGGGAAAAATGTTTGAGGGAGTTGGACAAAGACAGCAGAAACACAACACAGATACATCAGGAAGAAGGTGAATTTCATTTTCCTTTACCAACCTCCTCAACATGTCCAAACTGCATTTCCTGTGTGTGTTTCTGAGGGCTGTTGTCACAAATTATCACATGCTGTGAGGCTTCATATGACAGAAATTTGTTCTGTCACTGTTCTGAAAGTTCCAAGACTTGACATCAAGGCACTGGTTTTCACTTGTACCTGAGGGCTCTAAATAACCTTATAACCTGTCAGGTTCTACTCTCCGGTTATTGCTGATGGATACACAGCGATGTCTGTATCTCAGAGTTATTGTTTTAATTACATATTCAAAGAGATATGGAAATGGCAGAACGAGGAGTTTCTGTTGTGGAGTGATAGAAAAGAGGCTGGGTTTCAGAGTGAGAAAGGTGACATTGTGGCTAGGATATCCTCATGCTGTTATCTACAGTGGTTTATCAGATACCTTGAACTTCAGTTTCTCATCGTTGTAGTGTTGCAGTGGGGTAAAGATGTAAGTCGCCCAAATTATGCAAATCATTTAGCACAGTTTATAGTACTAAATCAATGGGAAGCATTTGTGATGTCAGTTGTTCTTCCTCTGAGGTTGGAAAGATGCATGAGCCTCCTGAATCTCAGAGAAAAGAGTAGGAAAGGCTCTGTCGTAGTTGGGAAGCCGATGGAAAATTGACAAGTCTAAGGAATAGCTCAGTGGTGGAGGGCTGACCTCTAGCATCTACCAGCCCTGGGTTTCATCCCCAGTACAGGGGAAAAGCAAAATGAAACAAAAAGAAAAGAAAACAAAAAGGAGTTAAGGAAATGGAAAATTCTTGTGACATCTACCACATTTTCAACTCTAAGAGGGAAAAAGGAGCTGCTAAGAGCTCTTGAGTACCAAGGACATTGTTGGTCAAAGACACCATAAAACGTGCTGTCTTCTCTTACAGTTTATCACATGGAGAGATTAAACAAACACCACTGGGGACTCATGAATTTCAATTTTTCTTTACCTTCCCACAGTCCAAATGGCTCATGAATGGTAGTATTGTTTCTAAAATACTTTATCAAAAGATGTTATGTGAACTTGAGGTCCTCTCCAGAATTCCTTGCTTTGGATAAAGAACCCTTCATACGTGCTTTTTACAAAATACTTACAATGTGCATCTCTCTGGATTTTCTATGACCCGTGAGCTTCCCATAGCAGGTAAATGTGTTAGAACACACTTGTCACTACCCTTACTTTTAACCTTAACCTTGGGGCTCTCTCTTCTAACTGAAGAGGTCAGCTTTAGCATTTGACACTTGTTGTTTAGTTGAAACCAAATTGCTCTTCTCAAAACAATTCATTATCCACACTGCACTTTTTTATATTCTCCAATTAAATGTAAAATCTATCTTTCATAAAAGTTAGAAATTATGTCCAATGAAAATCCGACATTTTAATGGTTTTCCACAGATTAAAATTGTAGAGTTCTCAATAAACCCTGATTTACTGATGTTGGCTGTAAAATGGTTATTGCTGTTAATAAAGCCTGTAAATCTTAACAGGTTATATTTGCCTCAGACAATAAAACTTGTCATAAAGGCTTAGTGTCTAAGGCTAATTCTGCTCACATCAAGGTAAACAGCCTGCTCCAAATAATTCAGTGTCTCTGGGATGGAGGCCCTGGAGCTAAGTAGCGGTCAGGTCCTAGCCTTGAGCCATTGCGTGCCAGGCTCTGTGCTCATTCTTTTTCCTCTCCTCAAGGAATTGGCATGGTACTGCAATCAGAAAACTCAAGGTCATGGGCCCGAACCAGTGCAGGGTGGGGAAAGCACCCTGCTCCTCTCCTCAGCAGCAAGCAGCTCAGTTTTGGTTGATCACTGGGAACCAAATGAGAAAATACATTTTCTGTTAGATGAAGGTGCCATTTAGATGAATAGGAGAACATAGGCTATAGGATGACAGGCTGAGGTGGGCAGCTGGGGAGAAAATACCTTTTCCAATCCAGATGCCCACATGGAAGCAGAGTTGTGAGATTCCCACAAATCTTGGTACATTTGCTCTTTCTGGTCTCAGTTATCTACAGGAAAAGCCAGAATGTTTAGTGAGTTTTAGACTTAGCCCTCACCGATCAGAGCTTCTCGGACTAGACAGGATGCAGAGTTGAGTGAGCTGGATGGTGCAGGTGACGACATCCTCCTCTGGAGAATGTGGCTAAGGAGGCACTGGCACTACGGTCAGGGGGCAGTTCATACTTCCTCAGAGTACTTTGCAGTGACCTGTGTCACAACTCTGTCCGACCCAGGCATTGTCAAGCATGCCTTCCACCCTGGTGCATTTGGACATTGTTTCTGATTGCTCAGCAGCATAGCCTGACTGCGTGGCCCACCGGGAGATTCTGGGCACTGCTCATATTCTCTAACAAAGCATTGTTTTGCCTGAATCCACCAGAGCTGAGTTTGTTGTCCTTAGTCAAATGCACTGACCAGTTGAGTTCATGTGCGATGTTTTAAGGACATCCTTTGAGGAGGATCTGAAAGTGGCAATTCACTATGAGATACTGGCTATTTTGAGAACATTCATCTCTCTGTACCTGGAGGGAGGGGGGAACTAGAAAGTCTCTAAGACCCATCTCCTTGTTCCCGATGCATAAACAGAAGAATCTTCTACTGTCTATGCCAGTGATGGCAGATCTTTTAGAGCATCCAATGATAGCAAACCCCCGACTGTGGCACGATTTCCCTAGGCTTGCCATCCCTGATCTGTGACATTACGTTGTCTTAATAATTCTACCAGCAGTGTGCACATGCAGCGCCCTTTACCCTTCTCCCTGTGATGAGGTTCTTAATAAAAGGGTCATTTCTTTCTGATGTGTTCACCAGCCTAAAACCTAGGAGAGAATCTAATGACATTAGACTGTTTAATACAAGAATCACTGGACTATTGTGTTTAACTTCATCAAACAGACTATGAAATGAGGATTTTACTTAAAAAATAAGTCTCTTAATAATTCACAAGAGAATGTTAAGTGAGGTGTCTAAATTATAAAGCAATGGGCCTCAGGTATAAATAATTAATCTAATCTGGTGCTGCCAAAGCAGAGAATGTCTAATAGTCCAGATAAACTTTGCTTTGGGGAGACTGACAATGAGGACCTTTGCAGCAAACTGCATTTGATGAGAATGTGTAATATTGTAGTGGAAACCTAATGGACTCTAAAGAAAGGAAATGTGGAACTGGTGACATACTAGCAATTAGGTGCGAGTAAATTACTTCTCTGAAAACATCTCTGCCAAAAAAAATTGCTATCATAAGAAAGATGGGAAATGAGGTTAATATAAGTTCTTTAAAAAGTGAAAATGTCTATAGCCCAAACACTCATAATTAATTCAGGTCTTGAGTAGATGCTATTAATATGCTGCTTTTTGCCACGGTCTGAGTGAGAAAGCTGTGTTTCCTTACTAAGGACGAAAAGGATAGAAGACATTGGAAGCTGGCAGATGTATACTTATTTGCTGTTTCACTCTCATTCTGGATTCCTGGAAGGCCTAAAGCATGGAAATTAGAATTACATCTTTCAAAGCCAAGTGGAAAAACCGAGGGTGGCACACCAGAGCCCTGCCTAGCCGCTTCCCTTCGCATCCCTTCCCCTTCACTGTCTGTGTGCTAAAGTCGGTGCCCCCAGGCTGGCTTCTCGCCACGCACTCCTGTGAATGTGTCACGCAAGGAGCTGTCTGTGTCCCTCACACATCCTGATGCAGTGTCGTTGGCCTTCCCGCCTTATGTGGGTCCGTCTGGAGGAGCTTCTGTAACCTGCCTGGGCTCTTCCCCGCCCGTCCCAGCTGACGCCCACATCTCTCCTAAGAAACCCCTAACTTAATGGTGGGGCTGCCCATGAGATGGCACGATCTCCCGTCGAAGGCTTTTAGGGAAAGTTGCTCTGAATATATTTTTCAAATTCTTGTATTTAAATGTTCGTGCTTCTGTGGTGTAGTTGTTCACCGTGATTCCCTCCAGGGCAGACAATGCAGGGTACCCCTTTCAACTCCCCTCAGAAACCCCAGTCGATGACGCAGTGGACCCGGGGCACGGCGAATCTGAGAAGCATACACAGCCAAGAAGGTGAATCTCTACACACCACTGGGTGATGCCGAGTGGGAAACTTTTACATTTGAATACTACTTTATAACATGCTTCACTTATGTTGACGTATTTGATCCTTGATGGCGGTGTCTGAGCTCAGCATGTGAAATATCCTCTCCTGAGTAAAGTTAATTGAGAAATCCCGGGCCAGTTGTCTGCACAGACACTGAGAGCTGCCTGTTTACAGGGTAAGGCTCTGAGGGCTGTCTAGAGGATCCTGAGCCTTGAGTTAATCAGTTTGAGTCACAACCAATGGATGAATGGAGTTCCTAAGTCGTGGGTCCACTGCACCTTTTTGTTTTTTGGAATATTTACATCTATATAATGAGCTATTACAGGGGTGAGATCAAACTGTAAATACAACATTATTTTTTTCATATAGACGTTATGCACTATAGTCTGAAGGTATTTGTATACAATTAATTTAATTTCTGCATGGAGTTTCTACATGTGGTAGCATGGTGATATTCCAAGGGTTCTGCATTGTGGTGCAGTTAGGATTTCAGGTTTTTGAGTCAGAGAAATTCTGACCTGTCTATTCATTGTGAAACTACTGTCCAGCTGACAGCCACTGCATGGACATGTTTTCCAGGTCTGCCACAGTGTGCCACCTCCTCCACACTCGTCCTGAAGTGCATTGCTGCCAGTTTCCTATGTACAGAACTGTGTGGAAGGTTAAGCAGCTTACTCGGAGACACATAGTGAGGGACTGAGGCAGCGTTTGATGCACGCAGCCTGACTTCAGAGTCCTTCCTCTTGAACTCTACCTGACAAAGCTGCTTTATGTCTCCAGTCTTGCATTCTAAGCACTGCTGCAGCAGCACGCCTGTCCTGAGCTGGCTTGCTGCTTTATTTCATGGGTGCTGAGCTATGCTAATGGCACGTGGCTGTCCCTTGTTATCTGGCGGAGATAATTCTCAGCACACCCAGTGGTTGCACTCACCGCACCCTATGTGTGCTCTCTTTTCTTTGACACATGCATACCTACGATGAAGTGTAATGCATAAGTTAGGCATGGTAAAATATTAGCTAAATAAATAAGAAAACATAACAATATAGTATTATGAGTTATGCAAGTCTGATGTGTCTTACCGTGTCTTATTTTATCATAGATCTTGGTGAACACAGCATATGATTTTTTTTTTCTTATTAATCAAGAGCTTTTACCTTTCACCTTGAAAAGCACTTTTGGCTTCTTGTTGGCAGGTCTGAATTGCCAACAACACTCCAAGGCCATTGTTGGGCAAAATAAGGGTCACTCAAACGTGATGACTGTGTTACCTTGCCAGCTGATTGATGCATAGTCATCATGTGGTGCAGCTAGGTGACATATGCTTGAGTAGCATATACTATAAGGACACGGTGGGCAGATGCATAATTCCTATATCAAGAAATATGCAATATAAAATGTGAGGATTATTTACATCTGGAAGTTTAAATTTAATAACTTCAAACCATACATGAGCCTGGGTGACTATAACGACAAAAGTAGGTATCAATACGAGAGTACTGTGCTGTGGTGCACTATATAGGCAAGAGTGTATGCGTGTGTACAGTCCTACTGATTTTTTTTCTTTTGTTGGGCTGGGAGGGTAGCTCAGGGGTAGAGCACAAGCCCAGGATGTGTGAAGTCTAGGTTTGATCGTTGGCCTCACACAGAAATATTTCTGCCATGTGACCTTATCTGTGATTTTGGTTCTGAGCCCTATTTGATGCCACTGGAATCTGTACTGCATTCAGATGCTAGAAATGGTTTAGCTTAGTGCCAGGGATGACACTGTGCTGATTTTCAAGGGATGAAGAAACACTATTACCAAACTCATTGTGCACCCCACTTTTGCTTTTTCATAGAAAAATCACATATTTTGTCTCATTTGAACATGATTAAATAGAAAATTTGCATTTTGTGCTTACTATTTCTTAAGTTAGAAGAAGCAAATGAATCAAGAGGACAAGTGATTTGGAAGAAAACTCAGAAGGCCAGCAGTTGATCCAATCCATAGTAAAAATGGAAAAAAAAAATCCTTTGACATACAACACTTTTAAAGAAAGAAAATGTATGATTTCCAAATGAACATAGTGAAGGCAGAGAGCTATTTCTCTGTCCTATGTCTTCTCACACCGTTTAGCAGCAATAAGCAGCCTTTATATCTTGAATTATGTGGAAGTAAAAGCAGCCTTGGAGGCCTGTGCAGACCGAGCTGTGGATCTGTAACTCAGCAGTAATATTCCACGGGCGTGAATCACAGCTCCATCCTGATCATGCTGAGCCAGCGTGGATTTTAATGTTTCTCAGAAGCCCAGTACACAACACCCTGACTCGCAAATGTAGACAGCTTTGATTCCCAGGCAGAGTGTATTCAAGCAGAAATAAACCACAACCACCACCATTCTAGAAATAGGGGCTGTTAATCTCTTGCCAAGATCTCCAAATCCTGATCACTCTCTGCCATCTGGGAAGAAATGGCACCTTCTGGTGGTGCCTTTGTTTGTAGTCACTTGGAGGTGACTAAAGATGCACCAGCCCTGGGGACAATTTCCCCAGAGCTGCTGGGTAAAATAGCCCATGCCCATTTCTCCTTCTGGGGTAGAGTAGAGGCCTACAGAAAAGCCAGCTGTCTACTGGTATAATTGGGTCGCACTCAGCTGTCTTATGGCAGTTGAGCTTCACTTCCAGCCTCTGTGCCTGTTGCAGGAATCCTACGTGGCCTCTTTCATTGTGCCACACATTTCTCAAGCTTTGCACTGTGTAGCAGCTTAAGAAGCTGTTATGATCTCCCTTCAGAGCCACCGTAGATTCGGCCCAGTAAGTACTGAGACTGAGAGCGATTTACGAAAAGTACTAGGGCTTTGGAGGGTGTAAATCGCAGCGGCTTCCACCCTGTGGATTGTAGGTGTCCATGCTAGTTCAGCAGCTGCACATAACTCACATTCACTGGCTTAGATCAGTTAAGCTTTCAAGAAAAACATCCCACGTTCAGAGCTGAACGGCTGATAATCCCCTGCTGTGGTGAATTTTGATTTAAACAGGACCTAGTCTCTCAGATTTGGCCTCACTGAATTGGAACTGTTCTTTTAATTGTCACCTTAGTATTGGCTTATGGGTCTGGCTGTCAGTCCTGCTGGCAGATTCTCTCTATAGACGCATTTATTACCCATGTGCAATATTCTCAGTCTTCTGAGGGCTACTGGCACACCTTTGCTAGCTGCAAGTGACAGTTTAATCCTTGATTTCCATGTGCAGCAAGGGTGGGACAAAGGATGTGTGGGGGTGGAACACTTTTGTCCCAAGGTCACCTTGTGTGGCAGCTCTGCTTGAGCCACTGTGGAGAAACAGAGAGCCAGATCTGTGTGGTGCCACCCAGTCCTGACAGGAGGAGCCACTCAGGGCGGCTGAGTGGACAGTGTCCTCTTCCTCCCAACACTGTCATCCCTGTGCCCACCAACCCAACCTGGGACTGTAACCCTGAGCTGGAATAAACCCTCCTGTTTTAATTGTGGATATTAGGCATTTTATCCAGACTAAGATGTTGGATGGGGAAAAGAAAGAAACAAATTCCTTTCAAATAATTATAAATTTGCCTAAAAGTCCCAAGAATGATATAAAAACGAGGCCAACAGAGGCCAACTCCCAGCCCCTCTTTTCAGTAGACCTCTCCAGGGTGCTGGCTGCCGTTCCTGACTCTCCAGCACACAGATCTGTCTTCCTGAGCCTGGGTCTTAGCTGCCATGAGCGTGTTTCATGTTCCGACTGACAGCAGTGGCCTCAGGCCCAGCGTCTCCGCTGCTGTCTGGACTCCACTCCACCCACTTGGAGCGGCTGTACTCACAGGTGCCCTCCTCTCCCGACTTCAGAACAGAGGGAACAAGTGACAGGTGAGGTCAAAGATCTCCGCATCACCTGGTGCCCCTGCATCCACCTCGACCTCTGCATTCACATCGCGCTGCCCAAACTGCTGGACGAGCTTTTGAAAGTTTCCTCCTCTCCTTTGTAGTTGCCCCTGTTCTACTTGAAATAAGTGGAAATCCTCCCATTTGCTGGTTTCTTTGATCCCATTCCAGGAGACAGAGCAGCCCGGCTTCCGCGGAAGTACCCTGCTGTCAGCTCTTCTCCCCTGCACTGTGCTCAGAGCAGACAGGACTATGACGCTGACACGTTGTCCTGATTGCTCTGTCCCTCTGCACCCCGCTCCTGGGGCCAGCTCCTCTCCTGGCTTTTATGGCGAAGGCCATTGTTCTTGTCCTCTGGTCTGAAAGTCTGGCCGATTCACTTCTCTAGCTCCGCATGGGCTGTCTGCTTCCTGCTTCCACTGACTTCCTGAACTGGGGGATCCTGGGACAGTGAGGGCAGCTGCTGTCAGACACTGGCCAGTCAGTGCTTAATCTGGGCTCCGACTCGACCATGAGGCCGAACCAGAGTTGGAAGCGTCCTCTCTGCTGGGTGCTGGTGTGAGTTGCTCCTGAGTTATGGGGGGCCATCGGGCTCCACATGAGGTGTTAGTGGCATCTTCGGTCTCTGCATACGAGAAGCTATTCCTCAGTCTGTCTCCTACACTTACGACGACCTGAGTATATGCAAAGCCACCGTGCATGTTCTTGGCTGAGATCGCTGATGCGGTCTTTGCTCTCAATGTGTTCTGAGCCTCACTGAGAGCCACACTACCTAATCCAGAGACTGCGCACCACACACCGCCATACATTTTTGTTGAATCCTGTTCACCATCAACTGATGCTTGCTGCCTGTGATCCCGTTATAGGTAGGATGTATTATCCATATTCCTCTCTTCACAGGCGGCCCTTACAGGTGACAGGTGACATGGCTGTAATAAGCATTCAGAATATGTATGTCAGGGAATGTAGGAATTACAGGACATGGCAAAGGGCTTCAGGGAAAATGATCATCTTGGGTTTGCTGATCAAGTGGGAATTTGCATGCTTGCAGCAGTGTGGGCTGAGCTAGGAAGGGTGGAATGAGGCAACACATGCAGTGGACTGGACCCGGGAGAAACCTGCGAGACACCAGGAGTAGTGATCCCTCTGCTCGCCACTCCCCAGGCAGCGCAATTGGCTTCACACTTTTTAAAAAGCCACATGGCAGTTGTGGACTGTGTCCTCATTGAACCTGTGAGTGAACGTGATCCTGAACAGCGTGTCAAGCAAGGCAACAGAACCATAGCAATGACCCAGAAGGGAAGCCACAAAGCAGCACGTCCCCAGAGTGTGCACCTCATCCCCATCAAACGGAGTCCCACAAATGCACAGAAAGAGCAGCTTTATTCGGTGGCTTCACCTGACAAGACTCCAAAGGACATAAAGCATGGTGAAGATGGGAGACTCGGGTCCTAAGTCTGTCCTCACCCTCATATCTAGAAAAGTTAAAATCCCTTAAGTTTACATATTTTTCTTAAGAGAAAGATATTCCATAATACAGTTGTGTGCAGGTACCTTAAAATATTTTAGAAATCATTGTTATAGAGTTAAAATTCATGGATCTTGAGACAGGTGCAGTAGTGCATACCTCTAGGCTTACCTATGAGGAGGCTGAGGCAGGAGGGTGGCTTGAGCCAAGAGTTAGAGTCTATAGTCTGGGCCATTTTTTGGAGACTTTATGTTACAAAAAATTGGTACTTAGAGTCATACATTAGACAGGGTCCAAGCTCATTCTACCTTTTATTAGCTGTATTATCTGGGGCTAATATACCCTTTCTGAACTGAAAGTTGCTGACATGAAAAATAGGCCAATAATATGTCAGAAGGATGTTGTGAAGTTTAGTTGAAATGCAACACTGTTTATACTATTTTCCTTAGCTCTTAGCACATCAGTACTTGTTAGGAATTGGAATATCAGATGATCAATCCTCGAAGACTTCTTGTGTTTCCCCCCATGCTGAGGATGGACACAGATCTCCTGCATGGTAGACTAGTGTCCCACTGTGGACTCACACCCTCTCTGGAAGGCTTGTTCTTTCTTCCAGCATTTGGGTACAGTGACTGGGCCGATGTGGGACACAGTTCCACCTCATGTTGTTGCAGTCAGGCCATGTTGGAGTTCGCATCCACTATGTCGTCTGCCTTGGACTCCCTGGCCCAGCTGCATCCCGGCTCAAGTCTCCTCTAATGGCTCGTCGGCAAGCCAGACTTATGCGTTCTTCACAGGCGATCCTGAAGTCTCAGTGTTAGGGATGGAGCCAGCAAAGGAGACATGTTTTCTCCGTGACAAATCCATTTACTTTCAAGGCAAAGTGATGAAGAATGTGAACAGCTTGATTTTGTCATTGTGAGGGCCCTGTACCAGGCAAGGTGGACGATCTGGAATCAATATGACTAATGGGTCCCAGTTCCAAGTGATGGAGTCAGCAAAAGGGGAGAGTTATCGCTTGGACAGCACCTCTGAGATGATAATTTCCTCTGCGTCTGTTCCAATCGCCACCCTGTGTGCCCCGCGTGGCTGTCAGTCCAATCACTGGCCAGCCTAGGCAACGCATGGTCAGTCCATCCAGAGTGTTGAGCTTGGAGTCATTTTTATGTTTGTTTATTCTCCTTATTACTTTCTTTGCCTGAGTAAAATCTCTATTACTTTGGCCTTGGGAACAGAGAATGTGCTAGGAGCACCCGAGGTGTACATTTTATTTTATTTTTATTATTTTTTGTGATAACTTCATTATTCCCTTTTGCCAGAGTTGCTGCCAAACTTGTTTTTCTCCTTTCTTCCTTCTTCAGCATCTTGTTCTTCAGCTTCTCCTTGTGTTTATTCCTGCTACGCAGAAGTAAGCTCATTCCATTACTGGCCTTCATTCCTTCAGTGCATAAATAGCTCCCAGACTTCTGAGTTTCATAGTCCAGGAGAATCATTTCCCTCCTCCTCCTTGAGAGAAGGACAGGCTGAGTGCTTCTATTTTTTTTTTTCTAGGAAAGTACATTAAGCTATAGTAACATCCATTTTCCACACTCATCATTTCATTTAGAATAGGACACTTAATAACAACATATTGCCTCTGAATCACATATTTAAGAACCTTTTATGCTTTGCAGGTTTAATATCTTGTCTTGTTTTCCTGTCTATAGGGCTACCAAGTCATTGCAGATCAGGTATGTCCTGGCTGAGGTGTGCGCAGCATGTTTGTGTGTCTGTCATTTCACCCACATGTGGGTGAGAGGTTGGGATAATACTGTCTTTCATCTGGACTAAAGCAGTGATCTGCATTGTTTAGTTCATTCCTGTGCATAATTCTAATTTTCACAAATGGCCTCCTTACACATTATTCAGTCGCTACTTGACTGGAAGAGAAATTATTTTCTGTTCTTGTTCAAAGCAACAGTAGTAAGGATATATCAGAATAATGTCTTTATCTGCAGTAAAGCATCGAGGAGATACCATCAATACGCCGCGTCCCGCGTGGAGCGAGAGTGCCACACACATAATGACCCTCTGTCGGTCACTCCTTCACGTGTGGGCTCGGGCATTCTGGGAGTTTTGTATTTGGCCTGCCCATGTCAGCCTGACAACTCGCGTTTCATGCTCTCAAGTGAGTTCTTCCCTCTAAGCTGATGCCTTTGTGGGTAGAAATGAAAAGGACAAAATGTCTGATCTCTGAATTGTTCTAAGATTCACTGACAGGAAATATGTACCAGTGCTGGGCAGACAATACACCTAACATATTGTCTTATCAAATGCAAATGCTTTTCCTTTTCTTTAACCATATTTGAAGGGAAAATCTAAACAGACATCTCAAAATCATTCCCACAGTCTTTCTGAATGAACAAATTGCTCTTTTTTTTGCTGCCGCAGTTAGCCAGCTGTACTGAATCACTTTCCACGTGTGTGGTTGGTGACACAAACCTCCTCGTTAATTTATTCTTTAAAAATGGGCCTTTTCAATTGCAGGGATGTTAATTATTATTTATCCCCCCTAATTACCTGACCCCACTGCATGCTTATTTCCAGTGTGTGAGTGCACATGCTCAAGTGTGTGTTGACCCCCAGCCCGTGGCTTTTCTCTCTGCCAGTGCTGCCGCTTCATTCTGGACCCTGACAGGGCACTCCATGGGGACAAGGGGCAGCTGCTCTGCTGACAAACAGAAACTTCACTCAGTTTCCAAGTGTTCCGCAGTGGTACAGCATGGTATTATAAAATACCTTTAAAAGTCTATCACTTGGAAAACATGTTAGAAATGTGCCTTATAGGTCCTCTTTTATCAAATGTTTAGCACGAGGTTTGGCACTTTCATGAGCTCCCCTCAACGTTCTGGTGGAGATCTCCATAAACTCCAAAGGTTTATTTACTGCTGTTGCTTTTAATGGAAATGTAAAATAATTTTTCTTTGGGGCAGGACTGATCTCATTGCAAACACATCAACAAAATGGGAAATTCACAGAAAAAGCCAAGTTGCAGGTTTCAGGAAAACTGGGAGAGCCGTCACCACATCATTTTCGATGGGCCAGTGTATTTATGGTTCTTGTACACATACTGTAAAATGTAATGTGGCAGGATTGCTAGGTTGTCATAAAACAATGTTCTGCATGCTGGTGGGAAAAAAGAGGCTGGTGACTGATTGCAGTCATTGTACCTTGTTTCCCGTTATTGAAAATGGAGTATGATTATTAAATGCGTGTCGCGTGCATTTTACGCACTTAGTTATAGATCTTGGTTTTTATGTGAGCCTGGAATGTCAATATTTGCTTTACTTTTAAGGAACATTAGTTACAAATACAATAAGTGTGCTTCATTTATCATTTAAGACACAACAACTTCAGTGTTCAAGTCAGATTGCGATATATGTCTCCATGACTATTGATCTAAAAACCCTGTTGAAAGAAAGTAAGCAAGACTAGTTTTGCAATAAGCAAACACAGGAGCTGCCGCTGTTTCCTCCACCCCATGAAACTGGATGGAGTAGCAATAAATAAGAGTTTAATTAAATCGCTCCTTGGCAGAGAGCAAGGCTGTCTTTCAGCTGTGGTTTAGAACCTGTAGGGCCTTTTTTGCCTCGTGATGTGCCTGTAGCCTTCTCATTAGCACTGATGGGAAGTGTGTGCTGTACAGTGGGTACTGACCTCATGTTCTGTTGTGTCTGCAAAATGCCACGTGGACTCTTTTCTCCCTACGGCTACTCAGAGTTTTGTTTTAAATCTAAAGAAAGGAAGAGTTCTCAGTGTCTTAAGGAAGTCTCAGTGTATAAATGTTTTATGTATTTTCAAAGTATCCTGCACATGCTAACGTAATAATCATGAATCTTCAAAACACCTAAAAATATCCTGCTATATTTTGTGTAGGGCTTATTTTCAAATTGTAATTATAACTAAAAGATTAAAATATAGCTTCCCCTTAGAATTAAACTCTGATTAGCTGTACGCGTATATGTGATCATGGTGCTTGGTAAACCACGGAAACCAGGCTCCTAGGCTAGAAATGAATGAAAATGATTAATTAGATTCTGTAAGGTGCTGCACTTATAGCAGGGTGCACATAGCCTTCAGCTCATTTGAGTTCAAAGCTGTCTGCAGGATGCAGGCACTAGAAAATGATTAAAGCAGAACTAGTGAGGTACAATTTCCACCCACTGTGTTGCTTTTGCTTTCCCCAGAGTGCTGGCTGGGAACATGTATTACCCAGGCACCCCCACTTCTCTCACAGAAGAGATCGTAGGCTCTTTCTTTGTATTAGTGGAAACTTTTTCTGGATAATGCTATCAAGCACACCTACAGATACATGCAAGGCCCAGGTCTACATCTGAACTCACCTCACTGGCTTGTAATTACTTGTGCTTCCTCCGAAATGGCTGACTTATTTAAACTGGAGAAATATCTGTGTAGTAAAACCTGTGGGCTGATTCTGATGCTACTGTTAAGGTGGGATAATGTTTCTCTGACTCATACTTTGGTGAACACTCAGTTTCAAACCTTTGGGTGTACTAACTCTACATCCAGAAAAACTCATTCCACCAGCACTCGTCTACTAAGAGGTAAAAAGACAACAACTTCCCAATCTTGCTGAAGTGGAAATGATGATTTGTGATTTGTTACATGTAGACGAGAGTCAGTGAGGAATACCTCTCCGTGGGTTTTGTCATATTTGCCTTTTTAAGTTCTTATCAGCTTCATACACACCTTCTAGAGTAAAAGCCAATGTCCTTTCAGGTAGAATTGCATTCTGCTCAATAACATTCAGACACTAGCCCTGGCTTAATTAATCTAGTAACCTCTGCCCTCATTGGTCTGATCTGTCTGCTTGCAGTAACAGACAAAGGGGGGCTGCACGTTGGAGCACACGCAAAGCATTTTGGTTGTTTAATTTGTCTCCACTCCTTTCATATAGTCATGCAATCTTTTTCCCTGATAAATAATTTATTGTCTTCTCAGTCGGATTTGGAATCTTTACTTAGCAACACTCAGCCCTTTTGTTTTTGGGTAGAATGACTCAGCATTTTCAAATATGCACAGTATAGAAAGTTCCGCTTCCCATTCTCCAGTTTAACATATGATCAATATATTTTTTTTAAGTTTTCAATCATTGTTTTGTCTTCTTCGTACTTCTTTAAAGGAAGGTCCACTTTGGTCTGCATGAAACAGGTTATCCCACGTGCATAGACTTCAAGATGGCCTCAGTTGCAAAATGTTTTTAATTAATATTTTAAAAGTCATTTTTAATTTAAGATGTTGACCACTAGAAAAACAATGACAACAACCACAATAACAAAAAAAAACATATCTTTATTTCAAAGATATCAATAAGGAAAATGTGCATTGATGGGTGTAGAATCAGTGAAACATCTACAGGTTCATTTTTCCACTCACACTTTCCCTTATTACTGAACCTTAAAACTGTGCATCTCAGCAAATAGTTGGTTTTAAGAAGTGCTCAGTGATTCATATTTTCTGCACTGATTTGGTATTTGATTACCAGGAACCACAGGACACTACGTACATAGTACACTACGTACTTCTGTAGAAGTAAGGCTTATGATGAATTACTAAGAAATTCCTTGCCAGAGACCTGTGGAGCCAGCCTGATGCCCACCATAGAAGTGGCACACTCCCAGTGCTGGGTTATTGGAGATTACCTGCCATGTGACTCCTTCTAGAATATTTTCTCTTGTTATTAAAATACTCTTTGAGGGGTCTTTCTACAAAATCTGTCAACTTCTTGCCTTGAAGTGTTTCATGCATATTTACATTTGCACAGGGCTTTGTTCTGGTCACTTATTCTCTGTTCTGAAATTGATTAATTCAGTAAAGTAAACTTAGCAAATTGGAATTTTTATACTGAATTTTCTCTACTTTTTATAATAAATGTGAATATGATATTATAATATTAATAAATGTTACTGTGACAGTGAAATTAGTTGTGGAGAGGTTACATTTCAGTCACTTGGTCCATATGCAAACCTTCTTTTATCCATTGATATCCAGCATTTTTGTTGCACTTGCTTGAAATTGCATGACCAGGTCTTTCCAGGTACTTGTTTAAATGCCAAGTGATCTCAGGAAGTAAGTCTTAAGCTCTGTGGGACAGTTTGTCCACCCTGGCCATACCCTGAGTTCTGGAAGAGATCGACTGGAGTCTTCTTTGTGCCTCAGAAGCAGCAGGGTCCTCCTTTGTTTTTGTTGTTTCAGCAGGATGTCGAAACAGAAGTGCTGTTGCAGTGAGGAATGTTAGATGATGCTGACTCTTTCCAGGAGCCACATTGCAAGTTCTTATCTTGCCCCATGAGGAATGTGTTCGTTATGTCTCACTAAATTGCATTTATAAAAAATTACTGTCTTCAGTAGTAATTCTGTGATTTACTCAAGAAGTCTGGGGCTTTTAATAAGTGATCCTCTCTCTCTCTCTCCCCCTCCCCCCTCCCCCATCCCCCCTTCCTCCTTCCTCCTTCCTCCTTCCTCCTCCTCCTCTGTTTCTGACACTCAAACGCACAGTCACACATACACACGAGCGCGTGCGCACATGCACACACACCCAGTTAGATGTTCTCCCACTTCTCCATCTAGTGTGGTGAACTTGTGAAAGTGCTACCAAGGCCATCCCTTTAGGGCCAGCATAATTTATCATGGGAATAAGCTGCCAGCAGATCACAGACTTCTGAGAAGCACCCTCTGCTTCTCACAGGGCAGAATCTGTGTCTCCAAGGACTGAGGTAGCACAGTGACATCTCTGGGCACAGCAGTCATCGTCCGAGGGCAAAATCTTCTCCAGAGGACAGTGTGTTTGTGCCCCACTCTGGAAATGGTATTTGAGCATGCTCTCTTGGCCTGGCTGTTGCACTGGGGCAGCAGAATGAGATCCGCTGAGGTCTGGTCCTTTGCCCAAAGCTACACAGCTCTTGGGACACGGCTCCCCAACACCTGTGCAGACGCACGTCCTCTATCACCTGTGCTGCCGGTGCCCCACTGTGCACTATCCAGAAGTGGTTAACCCTGTTGTCTCACATCATTATGTGTCAAGCCCCATTTCTCTTTGTCGCTCCAGCACATGAACAGACAAGGGGAATTAGAGTTTATTGAAGCAGAAAAATGCCTAAGATGTTCACTCCTGCAGCAAGTGGTCTGAACAGGATAGGTGGATAAAGAATTTATTGTAACCTTACTGAAGCTTTTAGGCAATAGACACAGCCTCCCTGGAACTCAGTTTCCCATCTGTATTGTGAGAACAGTGGCCATGGCGATGCCTGGCCTGCTGTGGGGTACAGACAGGAGCTAAAGGTGGGGGTAGTGGAGCTTGTGCTATATTTCACAGAATTCTTGCTTTTTATTCAAAGACAGTCTATTTTAACAAACTTTCTCTTGCTCATTTCTATATTTAGTGTGATTTATTATTATCCAGAAGAATCCTTCTTCCTCACTTATCTAAAATCCAGCTAACAGAAGGGCTTTCTATCTGCTGTCCACACAGACGTTTGCACTCTGCGTGTGTCTTGCACAGGTCTGCGGTGCTCACTGCCTGTCAGGTGCTGTCCTCCCAGCACACACACAGCCACTGCATGCCCACACAGTAATCCTTCTTGTTGCACTTAAGGCCAAGAATCAGCCACGGATATCTACATATATGACAGGAAACCAGGGTCAACCTCAGAATGCTGTTGTCACCGGATCTGCCTTCCTTTGGGGCAGAAGACTTTTCTATCTTCCTTTTTGGGGGGCAGTTATGTATCTTTTCTGCTAATGCGTCTGGCTAAGGCATCAGTGAGCAAATCCTGCTATGTCTGGAAAACACATCTCTTTAACAAGGCTTCAGTTCTACCCATGTCCTGGAGTAGGGGGACTAGGTATTTTAGTTTTGCCCATTATGTGGGATGCCATAGAACTCTATGGCATCCTCCTTCCTTGCTCTACTGCAGCCTTCCTCACCACTGATTACCATGGTGAGGGAGTCTGAGGAAGGGGGCCTGGGGTTCCTGGTGCATGAGTTTTACGTGACTTTAAATTCACCTCATTAGCCCCTCCTCCCAACATTGAATCAGCAAGGGCTTGTGTCCGTGCTCTTGTAGCTGTTTCCAGCAACAAGCAGAAAAATGAGATTCTCTTCTGAAGACCCACCCCTTTTTCTTCCCCATGGCACACGGTCTACCTGAGGGCCACCCTCAGGCTTCCTCTGTGGCCCAAGCTTGCATGGGACCTGTGTCTTTCTCCTCTTTACCTTCCAGACTCGAGATGCTCAGGCAAGGACGAAAGTGCTGACCCACAAGAGCACGTGTGGTGTAGCCCACACCTGTCGCCATCTCTGCTTCTCAGTTACTGACTGTGGTTTCTTTGGAGCTTCTTTCTTAATCCAGACTGCCCTTGATGCCCTTGATGCCCCTGATGCCCCATATACCTGCAATGTGCCCATTCATGAGGTCCCAGTTTCTGTGAGTTCCTGATAGGGGAGAAGCTGGCTGACAGGTGCTAACTTAGACTTCTATTTATCTAGATGCCAGGTTTGGGTATCTTTTGGTATTCCTAAGGAATTTGTTTTTAAAATTCAAATCTTTATTGGTATGTTATATATACACTTCATGATGGCATTCAACACTGAGAATTTGTACCAGTATATGACACAACTTAATTCTTTGTTTTTCCCATTCCCCTGCCCATCCTAAAACCTCCTGCTTCTATATACATAAGCTTTATTACCATCACATTATTTTTACCCTCATTACCCCTAAATCCCATTTCCTTTTAAATATTTTCTATGTTGCAATATCTACTATATCCGCTAGAACTTATTTACATCTTCATTTTCTTATACCAGAGAAAAGATGAGGTATTTACACATCTGTGACCTATTTATTTCACTTATGAGGATGACTTGAAGGAACATCCATTTGAGTATAAATTACTCAATCTAATCATTTCTGTGGTAGAGTAGTACTCCATTCGTTGGACCTTCTATCAGTGTGAATCTCCACATTGATCTCCACAGTGGTTGTATGATTCTATACTCCCACCAATAGTGGAGAAGGTTTCCTTTTTCTCTGCAGCCTCACTGACATTTGTAGTTGGCTAATTCTGAGATGATAGCCATTATTTGTGGAGTGAGATTAAATTTCACTGTTGTTTTCATCTGCATGTCTTGAATGACCAGTGATGTTGAGCATTTCTTCATATACTTATTAGCTATGATAAAAACTGCATGATACTGGCAAAGTAACAGATCTAAAGATCAGTGGAGTAGTTTAGAAGATCCAAAAACAACTCCAGATCCACTGAATCACCTCATCTTTTACAAAGGAGCCAAAAACTCCCAATGGAGGAGAGATAACCTCTTTAACAAATGGTACTGGAAAAACTGGGCTTTAATCTAGCTTTTCCAAAGGCTAAAGCTAGACCTCTCTCTCACCATGTACCAAGCTAAAAATCAAAGAGGATTAGAGACATAAATATTAAAACAGAAATACTATACCTGCTGCACAATAGGTTAGGTAAAACACGTGAAGACATTGGCTTAGGGAAAGACTTCATGAGCGAAACTTCTATAGCATGAGAACTGGCAGGAGAAATCAACAAATGGGATCTTATCCTATTGAGAGGCTTCTTCACAGCAAAAGAAACCACCAACGGAGTGAAAAGGCAACCAACAATATGGAAAAGAATGTTTATCAGCTATTTCTTGGACAAAGGGCTACTGTCTAGAATATATAAGGAGTATAAAAAATCTGCCCACCCAAATTTAAAGACTCAATTCAAAAATGAGCATCAGAAATGAACAGACATTTTTCAGAGGAAAGAGTAAAAGTAGCTGAGAAATTTTTTTCTAGGGCCCCAAAGGATCCCTAAATCCCAGCGAACACAGTTCTCTTCTGTAACATACAGTGTCTTCTGTATGTAGCCCACGTAAACCCTTCTGTATATCCCCAAACCTCTGGAGATCACAGATAATCCATAATACAAAGTAAATGCTTTGTAAATGCTTGTTATATATTTTAGGGAATAATAACAAGCGAATTGGTATGTATTCAGTGCCTGAATATTTTTTCATATTTAACACAACTGACTGAGCACGCGGCTGCTAAACTCGCCAACAGAAAGAGCCAACTTGCTTCACTCCTAGCCAGTGCACTGGGGTCTCCTCTGTCAGGCTGCCTCTTGCCTCTGTGAGTGACACTGGCAGAAAGGACGTTCTAGTGGCATCCTCTGCCTCATCTGGAAAGGATTCTGCACTTAGAATCTGGAATTTTCCCCACACAGTTTTAAAATAAATAAATTGTATATTTTCTCATAGAGCAAGGAGGAGAAGGGATAGGAAAATTGATTAGGACATGACATGTACGTGTGTCAGTTCCCCAAGATAAGGATAATCACAAGGTACACAAATGTGTAGTAATAAAAAGAAAACTAATAAATAAAACTGAAAATATTCTGAATGGAAATAATAAATAAGAAAAAGCTAAATACTCCCTTGGTGCCATTCTTTCATATCCTGTCATTTTCTTACTCCCAAAGTCCATTTCTACACCACAGCCAATAACTCCTAGGCCACATGCATCTTTTACACCTGTGATGGTGAAGCTTTTAGAGCTTTCAATGACAACAGCCAGCCAGCTGTGGCACATGTGCCATAGGTTTGCCACCACTAGTCTAGGCTAACACTGAATAATTTCTTTCTGCCTCTTTATTCTCTGAGTTGAAAAATCCTTTAGTTCTTGGATTCAGGCATAACTTACACTGTCTGATGAAAATAGCTCCACCGTTCAGTTACAAACTTGCAGTCTGTAGAAGCCCAGAGAGATGGAGCTGCGTGGAGATCATGGAGTCTGGTTGGGCATTAGACAGAAAGAAACTTGTCCTCTAGTAGCTAAGCCACGATGGCCCATAGAGGTCACATGGAAGATAGAAAATGAAGAAGAAGCAAAAACATAGCCCAGGGGCAGAGGTCCAACAGACATTCTCTTGGAATTCATAGAGAACTAACAGCCTTGATAATAAACACAAATCTGTGTGCATGTGGCAGTTGGTTTTAACTCTTCTGCACATTGAATGGCGAGCCTTATGGTTTCTGACATTCCATCCTGATAATATGTATCTTTCTGGGTGATTGTTAAAATTTCAGATCAAGATTCTTTGGCAATTGCTGCATACATTCTTTAGTGACATAGAAACACAGGCCATCTGTTTGTGTTGCATGCTGAAGGATCCGTTCAGAATCACATGGGGTTTCCATTCAGTCAAATCATCTGAACATGGCAGTCACTTTCCGAGAGTAGCAGGAAGCCTGCACATTGGTAGTTTGTGTTAAATGGTAAACAAGGTAATACACGAAGGAATAGCAAAGGTTACAAGCAAAAACACAGGAAGCAAAACACATCTACTAATGGCAGCACTCAGAAGAAAATTTGCATCTTGAGTCTCAGGCTGTGACTGCGTCACTCCTCTTAGAGCTCCGTGCACTCATTTCCCAGGCCTATGGTGACCTAAATGGATCTATTTGATAGAATTAGGAACATTTAGAAGAATTATCCTGAGTTCCCAGGTAGAGAGAGATGAGGTATTTAGTTCTGAAAGGTTACAAGTCCTGATGCAGGGGAAGAGATAGATGATGCACTAGCACCTATTGATTTTAAAGTGCTATTTGCACAATTATGAGGTAAATGATTGAACAATTCTTATTGTTTTTCCCCCTGGTAGAATACTTTACAAGGTTACACAAATCAGATACTCATTTCTTAGAAGAATCCACTGTATTTTTCTCTCTCCATTCTTTATCTCCATGAACATCCTACTTGGGCAGATGCTTATCTTTGATTCTCATCTTCTCCCTGTCCCTTCTTCCTATCTCTGGTGTCACCTTGAGTATCACACCCAAGTATGACCCTTTTGGGTTCCATGATAGAGTGAAGCCTCCATGGCTATCACCCAGCACCCCCACAGATGACAAATTTTTGGACTTTGTAAAAGATGCACGTTTCATCTTATCCCATTCACTGGTTTGTCTTATTCTCCTGTCACTAATCCAAGGTCTCTTTCCTATCTGGGAAAATGGCTGCAGCTCTGAGGCTGTTCAGCTCTTAATAAGAAGTCAGGCTGAAGTTATCATAACTCATTGCCTCGCCTGCTTGGAAACCATCATAATGCTCCTTATTTGTAAGAAATCATTTTAACAACACTGACTGGTGGCAGTTCATTGATGAAGGCTATGGGAGGCCTGCTACAAGGAGCATCGTGTGCATGTGGTAATGGGTTCTTCTGTGTGGCATTTATTTATTTGCAATTTATGCCCTGTCTACTTTCACAAAAGGATGTGAGCTGGCTAGCAATAAAAGATACGCAGACAATAAGGTTGTTATGTATGTAGAAATTGAAGATCCAAGATCATATGGAAAGGAGAGAGGAGAAGAGTTATGCTTGTGGTTTGCTCCTCTCATCAAAACAAGAGAAGAAGTTTGTGCAGCAGCCTTCCCCCTCTCGCGCTGAAAGGGGCCAAAAGAGACACGCAAGGCTTCCCTCATACAGACCACGGAAGGAAGGCTATGCTGGACACAGGGAACAAAATATATCTAGAGAGAAGAAAGTAAAAATATTGGAACAGCTTGTTTTTGACAAAGAAGAGGAAGGCCATGGAGTAAGCGAAAACTACAGAGTGACTACATTTTGCTAATCAGTTAGATCTCTGATTACCTATTACCCAGTTCTCTATCGCACTTGCTTGAGCTTATGCTGGAGCTATTAATTTCTTCTATACTCGTTTGTGTAAAGCAATTTCATAGGAAGAAAAAAAGCAAAGAGGGCCTAACGGTGGGTTCTGTGGCTGCCAGTAATTGTTTCATTAACTGAACGTCTGTCACAAAGGAGGTGGCGAATGTCGGAAAATGAAGGAAGTCAAGGATATGTTCTTTTAATGTAAGTCAAAGTGTCTCACCCTCAGCACAAGTTACAGTTATGATAGTGGTCCAGTAGTTCTTTCAAAGGGGCTGCTGTGTGAGCTGGAGGCTATTTGGTAGCCTGGACTCTGCCAGTGATGCTGCTAAGAATCTCTCCAACCTCTTCTTCCCAAAGCTGTGCCAGTTAGAAATTTCTCCATGCAAGGACATGTTGCCCACGTTTGTCCCTTCAGTGCTCATGCAAACTTTGCATTTTTCTCATGCAGACACTGTGGAGAACCTGACTGCACTTCTGCTCACTGAATACATCCAAGTGGTTGTGGGACCCTTCAGAATAACCCTGGTCAGTTTCCTCTGTACTGACAGTGGTAAATCAAGTCACTTTTACATGCTCTGTTATCGTATGAGACATGAATCTGCTCTTGCCATTATTCTGACTTCTTCGGAAGAACTCTATTAAACTCTTTCAAATTCCCCTTGTAAGGAAAAAATAAATGAAGAAGCTAGAGTTTCACTGTGAATATATAATAGTACATAGTATAATTAATAGCTCTCAGTTCTTCAACTAGAAGTTCAATCTCTGCTTTCCTAAAGTAGCTCCTAATCATTAGAAAAAATTACTTACATGTCCAATTTATAAACAAACGTGTTGCCTTGAATGTTTTTATACTTTTTATAATCACATCATACCTCTTGAATTGGCATGAAAGCATAGTTTATTTCAGGGTCAGTTTCACAGTAATCAAAAGTAATACTCAGTTTTCCTTTGGAAGCTGAGCTGCTGCTCAGGTACATAGAATAGACTTTACTCTCCACAGGACATCTCCAAATCTGTCTCATGAAGCAGCCCTTTGATCTTTACCACAGTTCTGTCAAATCAAGAGAGATTGGGTGATAGTGGGCCCATTTGGGGGTGGATTTTAGCAGTGGCCTAATTAGTCTGGTATCCTCTAGAAATGGACTGTGTCATACAAAATAAACACATGGCAAAAATAAGAGAGGAAGTCAGACTCCTCTGTTGGCATTGGGATCTCTTGGTGCTGGCTGGAAATATTCCCCTGTGTAAGTGGAGCGAGGAAATGAATGATCTGCTTCATCCCCGAGGAGTGGCTTCTGCACACTCTGCTCATGCGCCTTATGATGAGGATACATCATGAGACTCGTGGCCACTGCTTTTGTTCAACAGATGCCTTTTGAACTGTGAGTCATTCTGCACTGCTTCAGAGGCCACATGGTCCAGCTGAGGTATGGCACTGCAGAGCAGGTTGGCCTTTGCGCTCAGTTCCAAGCCAGCTGTCGCACTCAGCCATGGCATCAAAGCAGCTGTCTTAGAGAATGTTTCCTCTTTCAGAAAGGATAGACATGAAGGATGAAAAACACTGTGGCGTGTTCCCTCAAGGAAACTTTCCTTCATATATTTATTTATTTCAAGAGCTATTTGCATACATGTTTTGTATCTTCAAGGAAAACAATTATTTGTGAACATTTGTTTTCACAAAGATGAGAAAAGACATTCCACCTACATTCCCTGCACATGGTTTTTTGAGAACAAATAGCTGTCTCAGGCTAATTAAATTATAACACACAGTGGCTTAAATGCTGCACTTTCAGAGAGACGATTGTAGGACTCAAACCTAGAGCAGTGTATGTACAAGAGATAAGAATTAGATCAAGAAATTGCTCCCTGAACAAGATCACCTGTACCAGTATCCTGGGCTTCATAGAGACTTGCTTCATCTTCTTTATTATTTTTATGTATGGTTATCCTTTAATAAGGTAAGGATTAAAATTTAATTCATCTAGACAGCCACAATATAAAAAGT
Source organism: Petromus typicus (assembly GCA_004026965.1). Lineage (NCBI taxonomy): Eukaryota > Metazoa > Chordata > Mammalia > Rodentia > Petromuridae > Petromus > Petromus typicus. The sequence continues at coordinate 89,818 of PVIR01000532.1, forward strand.
AGGCTGAAAAAAATCTAAAATAAACCCTTAGTAATTAATATTGAAACTTAGTTAAGACTTTGGTAAAATCAAAGGCAGATCGGTTGACTTCATTTTCATCAGTTGACTTCATTCTTCCAACATCCGTTTGATGCATCCTCAGCCTGTTTCAGAAGTACAAAAGCTCCCATGACAAATATCTGGTCCCTACTCTGAATGTGTACTCACAGAAAACCTGATGTCTGAGGAACGTAAAATATTTTCAAACATTCACTAAAGCCAATGTGAAAAGAGAAGCGAACGGAGTTCTAAGGATGATGGCAACAGAGCTCCCAGGACCATGGCTGCTTAAGACACAGGTCAGAGAGCAGTGAGCCTTGAGTAGATATGAAAGGGAGGAAAACTAGAGAAGCGCTCGCCAGGAAGGGAACCTGGTAGGTTCTCACATTGGCTCATTGCAATAGGTTCACAGTTCTTTGGGTGATTGAAGGGAAACACTGACCTCTACCAACAACTTTATACAATTATTACCTCCAGAAAAGTAATCATAACCAGCTAAAGCATTTAAATGTCTTTAATGCAAATTAGTGATAATAAACCTTGAATATTAATTTCATCAACTGTGTAATATATTGACAGGATGATACAGGAGAAATATGCTACTAGCGATGCTATTATGTTCTTCATCTTCAATCCTCAGGTAATTAGTACGATACAATTCTCAAGTAATTGCTATAAGAATACATTTTTTTAAAATGTTGACTTGAATTCAAGAAGATAAAACAAAAGTAAAAAATAGAGACAAAAATCCATTGTTACTCATATAAAACTCTTACCTCTAAAATTATGTAATAGACATGATTTATTTTATCCATTTGAATATTCACCTCCTATATATCTTCATATGTTTTTAAAAATTTTCAAAGTATGATTTGTACAATTGTAAGAACCAAGTTTTACTTACAGTTATTCCTACTTTGTGTGTAACAAAGGTAAATCTAAAATAGGCCAAATATCTTCTTCTCCTCAAATTCCTTCTGTATACAAAATGAAGATTCCATTCATTCCTTGGCTTGAGCTCTGCATTTCCCTAGGATCTTGTAATCTGTTAGCATGGGGGAGTGAACACGCAGCCCTTTCAGGGTTGATACACCTAGAAGAGCATAACTCAGTATTGGCCTGTAACTAAAACTACTTTTCTCTTTCTGGGTGTGATGTTCCCTGGACTGGGAGTCTATGGGCAGCTTCAGCTCAGAGTCTGGGCTTTGCTTTGTGGGGTGTGACAAAAGCAGTCATGGAAACCTTGTATAATCAAGAAGTTGTGATGCTGAGAGTCATGAGCAGCTGCCACGTCACTGGCCTGTCCCAAGAAAGGTTATTAGGAAGACATGGTAGTTGAAGGTAAAGTTTGCTCTGGTTCCAAATAATTAAGTTCTGCAAATCCCCAAACCCCTTGAAATTCAGAGATGCCTTTCATACTTATAATCTTCAGTAAGGTATCCTTTGAATTCTGTTTAGCAGCTCTATTTAAACAGATTCTAAATTTTAGAATATATCCAATTTCACCTGTGTAAAGGCAAGGAATAATTCTTGTGAACTACATTAGATTGTTTTAGAAAAAAAGATTCCTGGTGGGTTGGGATTTAGCTCAATGGTGCCGCCACCTGCCTTGCAGTGCAGGGTTGTGAATTCAATCGCAGATGCTGGGGGAAAAAAAATCACCTGATTTCTAAAGGTGTCTTTAGTCATTTCAGTGAAAATCTATATTCTTTTCCCTTCATTTCTCTCCTTACTCTAGCCCTTCTCTTCTTTTAAATGTAATGTTAAGTCTCTGGAGAATGACCTTTCTGTGATTTCTTTCCACTTCTAAGATAGCTTTTTAAAGAGATGAAATTGGATTATATTCAGACCTAATAATAGCCTAGAAGTGTAAACTGGCTAATGGAGACAATCACAAAATTCTATATAGATTAGAGTTTTTCTTTTCTGGTAGTTGTATAGCTATGAATATGACTAAGATCAGAATTTTCCTCAAATTAATGCACTTTTTCTATTTCACAGAGGCATGTCTATCGAGCAATATTTTGTACCTTCCAAAAGCTTTTGATCATCTGATTTGCTTTTCAGGTTTAAGCCAGTGGGATTGTGGTTGTATAGTATACTCAATGAGAAACAAGGGCAAAAGGAGTCCAGTGAGAAGTAAGAGGTCATTGGAACAGAGGGCAGGACCAGACCTCTACAATCCTGCAGGTGCATAATTATCTTTCCCTTACTGAGAATGCACATGGCGTTGGTTTTAGAAGCAGTGTTATCCTTCATTAGAGATGGAGTCATATTCTACAATTTTTAATATTTTATGACAGCCATCAGTGCCTCTGATGTCCATCAGTCATAAAATATGAAGTGATTCCCATTCTGTGTCATTTCATAGACAAAGAATGGAAAAGAGACACTGGGACTCAAGTCCATGGCTCTGTTCATAGTGCTTGTATTAGAAGGATGTTCTTTCCAGGGCTTTGGGTGTATTGGAGGACAGACTATCTGTCATTGTTACCAAAAATGCATTATTACTGACTTCAGGCTCACAGATCTCAACCCATGAGCAAGATGTTTATAATATAAATACAAAGGACTGCCACAATCCCTAGGGACTCTGTTCCCCCAGGTCCTTACCAAGGTGAATGTCCTTACCAAGGTGAGTGTCAGTGTCAGTAAATCCACCTCATGGATTTACTGAACACACCAAGACTTTGCATAAGAAGCAGCAGCCAGAGCAGCACTATGGGGCCCAGGGCCATTCATTCCCCTTGGTAGGACTGAGATAGAGTGTTTTGCTGTGTACATTGAGCTTGAGAGTCAGTTCTGGACAAGACTCTGTCTGCCATAAGTGCTAGTGTATTTTACATTTGCTGATCAATAAAAACAGCAAACCTTAAAGGAAGATTCTCACATGAATGTGTGGGAATTAACAGAAGCTCCGCCGTCTCCCTCCTCCTTTCGCCCGTTCATCCTGCTCAATCAGTCACATCACCTGCTGACATGGGTTCCAGTAAAAGCAGTAACTGGGTCCCAGGTTCTAGAATCCAGAGGGTCTTTCAGATTCTCTCCTCTGCCTATGTTACACTGATAGTAGATTTGATGCCATCTTTCTTGGATTTTCGAGTTTCCTATCATAAAAGTGAGAGTATTTGGTAGAGATTTATCTGTCTTCTGTATTACTCAAGTTCAGACTCTTGGAAAAACCAGAGTTGAGGCTCCAGATTTACTTGGGCTTTAGTAGGTTTCTGTCTTCTCTGATGAACCAAGCAGCGTGCAGCTTAACGGAGCTTTTCTCAACACTGCTAACTTCAAATCAGTTCAGAATACTTGTCAAATTAATCGAGAGATGAAGCGTATCAACAGATTGCTCTCCTAGCTGGATTCCTGGCTAATCTGAAGGCATTTGCTAAATTTAATTAGTACATACTCCAAAGATTACTGGAAAGTACTGGTTTTTTTTTTTTTGGCAGGTACAGATTTAAATTTAATGAGACATTAAGCACCTATAAGACATTTTAATGATGTGCTAAACACACTGAAGATACATTTTTTGCAATAATTACAAAATGCTTTTTCCCACACATAGTTTTCTCCTTTTCTCTGCTTCACTCAAATTCAGTGAATGTTGCATCTTTCTTTGAAGAGGATTAATGCATAGAGGGATTAAACTTCTTAGGCTTAGAAACACTTCCCAAGACCTGTGTACTAGAAGGTTAGAATCTCTTCCTGTAGTCCTCTCTTGTCCAGATGAGAGATTCATAGTCTCTATGAATCAGGGGATCTTGGCCTTAGCAGCAGTGACAAATGGGGCTGAATTTGTGGCCGCCTATACACGCACACTTAGTAGCATTCCTGGCCTCTTATGTTAGGAAATGCACCTTCCAAATGTGACAAGCAGCACTGTCTCCAGGCACTGCTAGATTTCCCCTGAGAGTAATTCAGATCCGCATTGGCTTTGAGAGCAGTAGCTCTAGTCCTGTCTTTTCCTGATCTCCTTCCTACTGCTCATCTGTTTCCAAACGCCCATAATTGAGATTTCAGAATCAGATGGGTCTTTTCATGACGTTAGAATTACCTAGTGGCCACTGTATGTCCTAAGCTGTGTTAATGCTATAGTTTCTAAATGGAATGGAGCAGAGAATGACATATGGAGAGGTGGTTTCATCATTAGAATTAAGCTCTATTATCAAAAGTACAGACATAATAAAGACTAAAATCCTGATCTTCATCATGCTAATGGCCCAAGACCATCTTCCTTTGCTATATTTAGATGAAGCCCCTCCTTTCCTGCAGTACTTACAAGAAGCAAATGGGGAGGGGCTGCTAGTGAGGCTGAGCATGCTGCTGTTTCTCACCAGCTTCCTGTGTCTTTTCTCCACACTGTTTCACTGTAAAATTTGTCTTTTTAGAAATTATACATTGTGGAATGTCATGGACTTTGGAAATTGCTACCAAATACTCAGAACTTCACACTTTGCATGGATGAATTAAGGTTGATAATCAAATTCTGGCTTTTAATCCCCTGGCCCTTAATAAAAAAGTGTAGAGATAGGACTGAAATATAATTAGTCAACAGAGATGGAAAAAAGGGATTCCCAGGGTAGGTGCCAGCTCTACCTACGGCTGTGCTTGGCGCATTTAAAGAAAGTCCCAATTTCTCATTAATACAGCTGATGTCACTAATATATCAACAGGGGACTGAAAAACATTGTTTTCAATGTAGCTTTGTTGATTTGTGCAAATTCAACATCATCCCTCTTCTTTCCCAGAGAAGCCCTTAAGGATTCCGGTTAATTTTGGTCCTCAGGATGGAAAGCCCAGTCTCTAAATCCTAAAGATCTCTGGGCTAATTGCATCACACTGAAAGCAACTGAGCACTGAGTGTGCTTACTTCAGCCAAATGTGGTTACACGTACCTGTGATCCCAACACTCAGTGAAACAATGGATCAGAAGGCTCTGGTAACATACTGACTTAACAAGTCCCTGTCTCAGAGTCATAGAAAGTGAAGGGAAATGGGAATGTAACTCAGTGTAAAGGTTTTGTGTCCCACCATGTACCAGGGCAGGGGATTCATTCATTCATTTTTCATGGACACTTTTTCTGCCAACATGATGAATAAAGGGCATCTTAGGCGGTACTTTAAGAATCTATAGTATTTTCTTGCCTGAAGTGAACATTGTCTGAGGCTGTGGGAGGGCTGGGGTATGCCACACCCACAGAGACCATCTGAAATCACTGAGAGAGTGAAATGTTTCACAATCTGGATTTCTTTTGACATAGATGTACCAGACAGGGAGATGGAGAACAGTCAGTTAGCACTGGAATTCCATGCTTGATTCCTTTAGTAAAACTGACATAAATATGATAGTGCATAGAGATTTTAGACAAAGGTATTTTTCTCTCCATTCTACCAATCTGATTTGAGCAATCTAAGAATCTGGGCAAAGAGACATCAAATTATGGGGAAGTTACAATGTTCAATAGCAGCAATGTCAACTGTGGTTCCTTTGAGGGTTCACACAGTCACTTTGCAATCTTCCCATCTACCTACCTCTTCTGTCTATACAGGCTTGACTGTTCACACTCATATAAAATGGATGTCCCTTGTGTGCACCTTGGAATGCTAGGACAAACATTGCTGAACTAGATAGATAGGAGAATTCACTCTGTGTCGGTGACAGAGCCCTCAGTGGGGCTTAATTTCCTATTATTGAGGAAGCTGAAGCAGCAGCCGGGTGTCTGTCATTAATCAATTGTCAAATCTACAAAATACATGGTGCTGTGTGAGAAGAGTGTATGCATCTGCCTGGTTTGCAATTTCAGCCTTCAGGTGACCCTTAATAGAATAATGAGAGAGAAAGGAGAAGCATGCATGCAAATGTACGATTTCTGGAATCCACTAAGATCTTTTCTCTATCAAAAATGGCACTGTCCAGAGAATTTCCCTATGTTTGGAACCTGTAATCTAAGTGTATTCTTTGGCTTTTCTTCTGCAATGGCATTGTATGAGCATCTTTGAATTAGAACACCTCTAGGAACATGCGTTTGTTCTCCAGAATATTCAAAAGAATTGTGTTGCTATTGTTTTCTCTTTTATGTATTTATGGACTCTTGTTGGCCAATGACAAGGTGGATGAGATATTTACATCAAAGTGTCATCAGACCTAGATGTCCAACACTCTTATTCTTGAGGCCAGCTATGTTGTTTTAAATGAATACACACAGACACACCCAGAGATGCTCCACGAGTTACACTAATTATTGACTCTGGGTGGCGTGGCATCTTGCTAACTCACTGTGGGTGAGAAATGTGCTCAGAACATTTATGCCACAGTTCGGCCAAGTGACCTCACTCAAAGGATGAAGTGTTGGGTGGTTTGTGCCATTGTCCACTCCAGAAGCATGTGGATTGGCTCTCATTATCACATGTTCACACCAGAGCTGCAGCCTGCTGCTTCTGCCTAAGTTGCAGCAAAGTATACTGAATGTTGCTGCCCTGGGGAAAGGCTGATATCTGAACTGTAAGATTTCATTGCTTTTGCATTGCTATAAAATTTTAAATATTGATAGGTAAGGTGGGAACTGTGTGTGCACACACTGTCACTAAAAAGATGCAGCTTAAAATTCCCCAAATCAACACACACTTCTGCATACTGAGTTCCACAGAGACTGTTGACTCAGGAAATAGCACAAGTGACGTGACTTTTGACAACAGCAAAGCAAGACTAGGGAAATATCCATTAATATAACTCAGGACACTCGCATACAATTTCAGAATTCAATACTTTTGAGTACATACCTTTATGAGTATTGTCTCAGCTTTGCGAAAGACAGATAAAACATTATCTGATTTAAATATTCAGCTTATAAGGAGGAAAAATGAAGCTGAGAAATAGAAGTTAGCATTTTAGCGAAGATCTAAAAGGATCCACTATTTTTTTTTAAATCTCTAGAGTTAAATCTGCTTTACTCAAGTGGGAGATCTCAGAAACTGTTTGAATGAAGAAAAACACTACAGAGTCAAGTTCAGTGAGACCATAGGTAGGGCCAGAAACCAGATCAATCTGGCTCCTTGCTGCTCATCTCTGTGTGTTCCTGATGGCATCTTCAGTGTGCACATTATTTTAACTACAATCTTTGAACCTAGGTATAAAATACAAATTGTTTCCCTTCTCTTAATTACTTGGGCTGTTTCTAATTTGAAATTTATGGATATTTGTATAGCCTTGAATGATGAAGTATCCTTTTTCTATGATTTTCTAAGATGTAAAAGTTTTTGAGCATTGGCCCTCAACATGGTTTGAAGTTTGTGGTTTCAAGGGAAAGATGCCCTCCCTGTACTCAGAACTGTGAAAATGGGTGCATTGTTTAAATTTTAATAGTGCATTTCCAGTTGATGAAGTTTGCTATCTTCTTGGGGAGTGGTTATATCTGCATAACACAGTTTGTTACAGCTTTTATCCTTTTCTCCATGCCTCCTTCTCCTTTCTTCCTTCCTCCAATTCCCCTATCCCATTTTTCATTCTTGTTGAAATTATTCATCTTAGCTCATGTTACAGTTTTCAATGTTTGTGTTAATTGTGTTAATTCCTTACATGGCAAATCTTTCTTCTCCTTATTTTTCCCTTCTCTTCCTCCTCAACAACCACCCTTTTTCCCTTGGATCTTTTCCCTACGACAAGAGGCACATTGCCTTGTCCCCCTCTACACATCCCTCATATTCTCTTTCATATCTGACAATACTGTTCTGTGGGGAAAATTTTAATGACCACATTGTATTTCTAAAAATCAATACTTAATATGTGCATATGCCTCTGCCTATGTGGTATATGAGAGCACACATGTACACACAGAGGAATATGTTTGTATAGCAAAAGTTATTCCTGAATGATAGAATTATTGATGATTATTACTTCCTTCTTTTTCCATATCTTTTTTAATAAATGGGTGATCAGTGAGAAAAACCCTATTAATTTTAAAGGAATAAATGAGCTAATGAATATATTTAACATAAACTACAAATGTGTATTGCTTAGGTAGAAATGAAGTGCTACTGTTGAAGTGGTGTGTTTGTCTGGCTTGCACACTTGTAGGTAGTATTCACATAGCCACAACACTAAATGTATCACATTTGTTAACCAGTGATTGCATTTCTTCAAACATAGATGCAACACAGAGCTAAGCCATTTATTCTCAGTACAAATAAGAGGGCAACTCATCAGCAGATATTAATGATGCGTCTACCTGTGTTTGTTCAACTACATGTGCAAACAGTTACTTGTTATTACTTGTGATAGTAATAACATCAAAAGACAATGTCTTGTATCTGAGCCTTCCCAGTAGGCTGTAACTCTGAACTGATGGGCTCTGTTACTTTCACACAAAGTACAAAAATATTCAACTTGTTGCTGTAATCAAGAATAAGGTCAACATGAGATAGCAGTGAAAAACAATTCGTTTTTTCAGGCCACAGTACATTTATCAGGATGCTTTGTTATCATTAAAGCTTGAGGTTTGAGTTCATGTGTGTGCGGGGTGTGGGTGTAGTTGTGTATTTTTCTAGTTACGTGTTAGAAACTCTACCATTGTAGAATATTACATGTATTTCCTTATTCATTCTTGGAGGGCTCCATCCTGAAATTAGAGAATAGAAGCTATGTAAAGATGAATTTATTGGTTTATGGCATTAATTCTCTATGACTGTTGCCTGGATTCTAATGTTTGAAATGAGTGCTGCAGAGACAAGTGTTATCTTAGTAGAGTATATAAAGTACAGTCACCCAGATTCTTATCTACAATTGTCCTTTGTAAGCGTTATCCCTTGGCAGTATGCAGGCTCTTCCTGGTTAATTATAAATGAAGACAAACCAAAAATCAGTAGAGACAATTGCATTGGACTTCTTTTACCTTTTGATGTAGAGAAATTTGCTTACCCAATATTGCAGAAAGTAAGACTGGGCATTTCTTTACATCTCCACTTCCCAAGTTAGCAAAATAAAACAGTATTCCAAAGGCAACTATGATCACCTGCTGCTTCCATGTCCAGCAGTGATGAACCTTCTGTATGAGAGGGTGGCAGTCTGTTTGTTATCACAAAAAGCTCTGAAAGAGTCGCTATCACTGCCACAGATACAGTCAGGTCATTTACTTCTAATCAGAAAACTAACCGAAGTGGAGTTGTCCCAGTGTGGCCTCACCTGAAAGTTCCACCCAGACCTATTGAGCTCTTGTACCTTTGAGCTAACAGTGATTCAGGATTCAGCTTTTACAGGAATAAAAGGAGGGCTGAGTGTTCTGTTTAAAACAAATAAAAAATAATGCAAAGCAGATAACACTTCTTTACAGAATGTGACCTTCCATTACTCATCTGAACTCACCTTTTGAGTATAAAATTACTGTGTAATCATGTGCCCTAAACATAAGCCCAAACTCTTAGCTCACAATGATGATCATTACAAAAAACGTCAGTTACACTGGGACAGAGGTACTCAGTGCCGTGGGGTGTTCCCGTGCCTGAGTGTCCACAGAAAGCTCAGATCCTTGGTCCTTTTTAAAGTCCACAGTGATAGGGGTTGCTGGTAATATAAGCAAAAGTGCTCACTGTTGGTGTGCTCAAGTTGGGGTCAGGAAGATAGTCATGTCACCGCCAAATGGGTTCATTACACTTTGGCATTGTGCTGTGCCAGTGGAACCTGTGAGCCTTGCCAAATATTCACTCTGCATTCCTGAGATTATCACCTGAAATGCATAGCACACTCTTAGTCATCCATAAAAAGTACAAGTACCCCGTAGAGTCCAGCAAAGCAGCCGGATGTTCAGAACGAATATAATCAGAAGGAGATGATACTGTACATTTGTCATGGTGCTGTTAGTATGTTTCTGAGTTTTTAATATTCTTGGAAGAAAAAAGTAAAAAAAAAGAGGGGGATCACTTTTCCACAATCACATATGCAAATTAAATTTGGAGAGTCATTGGATAAGTGTATTTCTGAAATGGTAGAAGTTTCTCAAAATAATGGTTAAGGAAACTATTATACTGAGTAGCTAGAGACTTATATACCCTCAGGTCAGACCGTCAAGGCTGAGGTTAAGATAAGTAACCATTTAACCCCAGTTTGAAGCACTCTGTCATGGCACCAGGAATTTCAGGTGTGGAGTGGAACAGAAGAGAAGCTCCAGCCTCCAGTCCACCACTGCCTTGGTCAGTGTCTTTTAGACATCATGGTCTCCTGTTCTTTCTTCCTCTCTGAAGAAGGTCAACTTCCTGTACATATCAGGAGCCTTGTTAATCCTGATACAGCAGTTTCAGATACAACAGACTGCAGAATGGAGGCATTTCACTTTTTTTTTAATGATTAGTAATCCAGATTACAGAATGAAAATGGTATAGAATGGAACTGCTACCCCTTGATGGAGGATGAGCCAGCAGTTACAGTAAAGCCGGAAGGCTAGAATTTGTATTTTTACTGCTCATGATCATGCTGCCTTTATAATACTTATCAATAAAAATAATAAACCTTATTTAATAACAAGTGTATGTTGCCTTTTCCTTTAAATACCTTCCAAGTTCTGTGATGGTCTCATTTGTCTAAGAGTCTTTCAGCTTTATGGTCATGTACAAGATCTGGTCATCAAAAGTCCTGTATATTTCTTCAGGAGACATTGGGATATTCATGTGGTCTCAAATCCAGACCCCACCTCCACTTAATTATGTGATACACCTGTTTTCAGCAGAGGGACTTGCATGGGAAGCAAACATAGATAACATTTCTTTCTCTGGTTATAGTGTATAATCACTCCTGAACATTACATGACTTTAGTGAAGGATAGAATTTAGAATTCAACTTGCTCAAATGCTTTCCTTTTGTTTAGAGAAAACTGAGTTAGAGAAGTGATACAAATCACTCAAAATCAAACAGCAGTATGCAATTTCTGAGCTACTATATTAACTGAAGTTAACCATTCATACTCTGGAAAAATATACCAAGCTCTGACAGAAAAATTTAAAAAACAACAAAACAGACAAAAATTCCTCAGCAAATAAAGAAAAAAGAAATATCTCAGAACATTGGTTTTTGGAAACATGGTAAAGTAAATGTTCAGAAAAATATCTTATTAGTACAGAATAACTAAAACTGTCAGATTAAATGTGTAAAACTTTTAGAAGCATAGTGAGACCTAAGCTGAAGTCCAACAGCCTGTCATATGTAGGATCTCTCTGAGTAAGCAGGCATTTTTCCTCAGGGTCCTATCCAATGTGTAGATCACTGAGTCATGAACACAGGACAAGGGACAAAGCCTCACACCATACAGGGCAGGAGCTCAGAAGAGCCGTTATGTGCGTAGGGACCAAAGACAGGCATGAACTCACAGAAGACAATCCAGGAAAATCTCCTCTCATTGTGTGGGGTGATTCAGACCAGCTGCAGTTCACAGTCACCTGTGGTCCCAGGAAAATCTCAGGCACTGCCTACCTGCAGAGGTGGAGCGCAGAGTGCAGTGAGCAGAGGCTGTCCATGTAGACGAGGCTTCCAGTGTCTGCCCACCACTTCCTTCTGTTCTCAGGTCCTATCTCAGCAGGCGGTGGAAGAGCATCAGACTGTGGCCCAGGGCTGGGGAACCTGTGGTGTTAAAGTATTGAATGCATGAGGACATTTAACAGACATTAATAGTGCATATAAGATCCTTGTTTTGAAATGTAACTATTCAGGTTTGTTTTTTCATAACAACAAGATAATAATATTCCAGAACTTTCTACCCACCTGCTTCATGGAGAAAATTTTTTAGCATTGATTGGATTATAAATTGGTTAACATGTTTCTCAGAAATCTTCAAGATATCATTCTCTCCATAATTAAGTTTTTCATAGTCATCTGGCTTTAGCCAATTAGCACATGGACATTAGCCAAAAATATTATCATCTTCCCTCACTGAGATGGAAGTCCCCCAGTTATATAATAAGTATCTGTCCACACTGTCTCCTATGTTGGTGACACTGGGTGATTGCCCATTTTCTAGAGGACTTAATTGGTATCAAAGGAGTAATATGCAGCAATAATGGGACCCATAACTATCTCTGTGCCTCCTTTTGTACTTTAACTTCTCTGTTAGAGTCACATTGATCATTTCTCCGTTTATTCATAAGTGAAAGCAATATGGTCATCATCTTACTAATAAATATCTTATAATACACATAGGTAGCTGATAAATATCCCTGGAGATGGATTTCATTCCTTTAAGGAGTTCTCTATTTTGTTCAGAAGACAGAATTTATGAATACATATTTAATAATGAAAGATACAAGATATTAAGTCCCAGATCTGGACTGTAGACAATAAGTGTTTCAGAAAGGTGGAGAATGAATGTACAATAGAGAAAAAAATGATTAGGAAGATAGTCTTTCAGCAGCAAGAGAAGCCAAGACACCAGCAGCCCAACTGTCATCACAGTAATATGCAGGCTTTATTGAAAACGTCCCTGTTTTGCTAGACCTAGCTCTATATTCAGTCATATGTTTATGTAACATATGTTTCATGGGGCAATTCCCAGGCCAGCTACCCTCATCCTGAACTTCTCTTGTGCAGCGCAGAACCTTGCACAGTTTGCAGCTGTGCCTACTAATCTAAGCAGCAGATTCCTCCCTCCAGAGTCTCCTCTTTCTATAGAAGGAGAGAGGAACCTGGCTAGTCTGAGCCTCAGCCAGAGCCACTAAGCTGACTGAAGCCTCACGTACTCTCTCCACATCCTTCCCCAGCCCAGACCCTGGCTCATGGTCTTTTGAAACTGCTGCATTACATTCAGCTTCAGAGCAAGATTCATGTTCTGCAAAGCACATCTCATTCCATTGCCTCCAACCAGTCCAAGCAGACAAAAGTCTATGATGCAGCACGTTTGCTGCAAAGTTGACAGTTCCTGGGAAGATGGTTCTGCCACAGGAAGCCAGAAATGGAGGACTTTGAGTCTGATCTCACTGTCGTTCATGGAAACAGCCCTAGCAGCAGCACTCTCCCCAGGGCCTTCGCTACTGAGCAGGCGCTCTCACTGCTTTCCAGGCTCAGTCCCTGCCAGTTCTTAGCTCACATGGGAGAATGCAGCCACTTCAGGACCTTCTGCAGCAGCTTCGTGGACCTCCATAAAGCCACGCTGGCCCCACTCGGGGATAGCACCTCTCTCCATGGGGCTTTAGCCTCATCCTCTCTTGCCTTTTGCATTCTCAGGACATAAATATGAAGGTAGAACATTCCTCTAAGTCCGTGTCACTCTGTAGAACTCACAGAGGAAAGCTTCTGCAGACTTCACGGTGGATTAGCACTGCAATTGCTGATCTTTATAAAACTGTGAATTCCATTCAGTATTCCAGGAACTGTGGCTGCTGTTGTAGTTTGACACTCAGTCTTGCTGTGTTGTCTAGGATAATCTCAAACTATAGTACTGGGCAGGAATTCTCCTGCCTCAGCCTCCCAAGTAGCTGGGACTCTAGGGGTTTGCCACCACTTATAAATTTTCAGCATTAAAAAAAATAATAAACACTTTTGCAGAATAAGTCTCAATTTTCAGATACATTAGTTTGGGACTATATGACTTCATCACATTAATAAATGTGGTTTTAAAAGAAGAGAACCATTTGCCCTGCTGTGACCATTCCAGTGCACACATAGAGGTGAATAAGTATTTGAAATTGCTGGGAACTATTTTTACTGATTTTGTTCATTTGTTTTTGAAACCATGGCCCATATGAGATTATTAGAGACACTGTGTACTGACCTTAATCTCCATTCTTGGGAGGGGGGATGAAACTGTAGTGTCCTGGTAGCCCAGAAACACAAGGCACATGTTCCGGTCATGCATTGTCACTCCTGAGTACCTCTGAACATCCTGTGATGGTGTCATGATTGTTTTATAGTACTTTCATGTTAGCAGATCATCAACAAATTTGAAATCTAGAACATGGAGTTTTTCATCTGTAAAAAGTTACTGGATTGACTAAGTCCACAGTTACAACTTCCTAAGTAAAATGAAACTTTAGGTTAGACTTAGAAAAATCTGCAAGAGAAAGTTTGAAATGAAATGCACTTAATGTGTTATCAACAGAAACATGACTGACCAGATCCAGGCCACACAGGGAAGCATCATCACCCTGCATCTGGGAGAACAAATGAAATGTTCAGTATCTTTTATTGCTTAATAGGTTTCACTCTTTCGCTTAATTTCATTTCTCTTTGGAGTTGAAATGTTTGTTCTGTGGCTTCAGCAGACTGATGATCCTTTAAGTATCACAATGTTAAAAATGCAGGAGGAGGTTCTTTCTGCTGATTTAATAATTGTCAGGTTTGAAAATAATTGTCAGTGTAAGTTTTCCTTGACTGGATTCCTATTTGAGGAATGATGTGTGTTCATTGTCAGCAGGTAAAGAGTGGTCTTTTGGGAAGACTTGTGAGTGGCTAATGTTAAACATCTGGGAGTCAGCAGGCCCTTCCATAGGGTGAGTGTGCTAGGCCAAACCACTTTGAGGCTAAGAACTGGGCTTGCAAGGTAGCCCATGGTATTTCTGAATGAATTGGACAAGAATATTACACAGTGCGTTTTTAGCACATTTTGTGGATTTTTTTCTTTCCTTCTTTGGTCTTATAAATAGAAGTAGAAGCTGATTTATGAGTTGAGAGTCAGTGTGGAGTGTCAAATTTCTGTAATGAGATTATATATTAAATCTAATGAAGGGAAATATGCTTACCCAAACCAAATGACAGTACCATGATTAAAGGACTCCAGATATCTGGATGGATTTGTTTAGACAATACAGCAGGTAAAGTGACCTCCTCTTTGCCTGGTTTGTGATCAATTCCATGAAATGAAGATTTATGTCTTTTATTATTCCAGTGACACCACAATACAACCAGAGATGCCAACGTGAGCTGGATAGAACTAGTAAACCAAGGAATAGTTTGCAAAGCTTTAGATTAATCATCCACATTATGTTTTATGGTAGCAGAGACTTTCTTGCAGCCACCGAATTACATGGCTATGTTTAGACTTTAACTTGAATCTTCAAGGTCCACTGATATGTGTGTGTGTGTGTGTGTGTGTACACACTCATGTGCCTCTGTGTATTCATATCCAGAGGCATGAGTTCAAGGTGCACCTGAAGGTGATAGCTGTGGTGCCCCTCCCCATAGTGAGTGTGTTCAATGCACAGGGCTTCTGCCTGGCACCTCCACATGCACAGTGTGGCTGCTGGAATCAGAGATTATTTCAAATGGCATCAGTAGTAATTAGGCTTCTCCAGGGTCAGTGTTTCAAAACCAGATCAACCCACACTGTAAGCAACTCCTTTTCCCCTAACAACTACCTATTCTCAGAGATGCAAAAAATAAATCAGCACTCATCCCAAGGAAGGAGATTGGCATGAATGATGAAAACAATTTATAGGATTTTGTCTAAAGAAGTCCTATTGTGACAATTCTAGACCATTTCTACCTCACCTTCATTTTCTCACTTTTTTTCTGAAATTCTACTGCTGGAGAATCATGCCATAGAATAAATCTTTTGTTCCAATTAAAAGGCAAATACCCAAGGGTGAGGTCATTCATATGCCATTCAAATGTGGTCTTTGATTCCTATCTCTGAGAGCAGAACATGATAGAAGTTGGGTAATGAAGGTGAGAAGAGGTGGAATGCTGAATCTAGAAGAAAAGGTTTTTATCTACATGCTTTTGCGTAGAGCAAGAGAAAAAGAGACCGTCGAATGTGAATTTCTTTTAGTAGCTTCTTCCATTCACTGTCAGTTTTACTGCTGTTTTCTTCTATAATATTCATGCATTTGAGGTCCATGATCTGTAACCAAGACTTCATGGTATTTAGCACTACCACATGCAGGTACTTTGAAGAGCCACTCCATTAAAGACCCTCCCTGGAGCGCTCTATGCTCCGTGGTCATGTTTATCACCCAGCATTTAGTTGTGAGCCCTGTGATGTATGCAGAGCTTAAGACCCTGCTTCATCACTCTTATGCTGCTGGGAGTTGGTTTACATTGTAAAACAGGGGGAATGGAAAAGGAGGAAGTCAGAGGCGAGCACAGCTGCACATGTGTGGCCATCCATCTAGATCGAAAAATGCCATGGGACTAGTCAGCTAGAGAGGACGTGTGGGAGTAGATGGATTCCCTTCCCTCAGGGCTCTGTGTTTGCAGGAAACTGGCTAACAGCAACAGTCCTAATGCCTATTTCTAATTCCTCTTAATCCGTGAACTGAACTTAGCTGTCTTCTCTCCCTCCCCACTAGCCTAAGGTGTATATTCAGGAGTTCTGTAAACTAGGAAGTGTCTTGTAAGTTCTCACTCCTTTTAAGTTAAATACCACAATACACAGTGGTGTCCAGGTGGGATTGTCTCAGACGGGATACTTGTGAGCCTGGTATAGCAAGGAGCTCATTGAAAGCTTTATGGTCCAATGGATCTGGTGCTCATTTCTGATGGGTAATCTAAGGGGATCTTTGCTGAGAACAGAGAACACTCAGGGTTTTGAATCCATGTGTTGGTTTGGGCAGATTAGTTTGAGGGCTTTCCTTGATCCTTGTCTCATTTTAGACTGTTGTCCTCAAAAATCATTTTGCAGGTCCTGTGCTCTATGTACACTGAGTTTGTGAGAAAGTGTAGAAACAAACAACAAAAATCCTTGGCTGTGCACTTCCACATGCCCACAGAAGTTTTGCTTCTTACCTTCTGCTTTAAACTCATGGCTCAGGTGAGAACATAGTCTTTTGTCTGGACTCACCCCTTTGTCTTGTCATAGCACTCATTCCCTGGGAAGCAGGGACACCCAAGAAGCCCTGTACCTGGATCTACTTTCCGCCCAGATACATCCATCCACCCATTGGCCTGGAAGCCAGTTATCTACCCAACTTGTATTTTATGACTTTCCTGTCACTACCCTTGGTCTCAGGTGAAGTGCATGTTACTTAATAAGTAGTCAAACTGAAATGTAGCAGCCAGCTTAGTTGCAAATGTTCTCACTCTGTGGGTTTGTGGTCTGGGAACCCTAAGTGTACTAGATCAGTGAATCTTAAGAATGTTCTGATCGAGAAGATGCCTTCCACCGATTTTGTGTTTCACGATGCTTCCTGCAGCCACTCCAGACAGTCTGTCCATTCAAACCCATTCCTTATGTGAAATGCATGGGGAGGGGACTTCTTGGCATCTCTTATATTTAATAAAATTTTAAAAAGAGCAGAACGAAGTTTTTAAAAATTATGAATAGTCTTTTAGACTGATTTAAGTAAAATCCAGCCTCCAACATGCTGTTGTCTAGCAACCCATCTGTAGTTAGACTTCCAGCCATACTGAAATAGTTCAGGCAGGCCCAGGGCTTAACTGAAGTCACAGTTGTTCATGAATCAGGTGACGCCCTCTGACAATACAGCCTCCCTGCCAAGGTTGGAAGGAACTACCTGCCAATGTGTGTGTGAGGATGTGGGCAATCGCCTGTAATTTTGTGTGAGAGGGAGGAGGGGAGAGGAATGTATGGGAAGGGTAGGAGGGAGAGCTTTAGGAAACTAGATGTGTTTTAAAGCAAAATAAACCTGTAAAAATGAAGGACAGGGGTTATGTAGCCCTCAAATGGAAAAGAAGTCATAAATACTCTACAGTACTTTGTTGTGCTGAGGAGGTAAGTCTCACCATACACTTTGGTCAGGTGTATAAGGAGGAGGTGTTACTCATCACCAACCAGTGTAGCCAGACAGGAGGGGCTCGGAGAGTCAGTTATGTGAGTTGGGTGCATTGTTCACACTTTGGGGGCAGCTACTGCCTTCCTAGTCTTTACATGGCCCAAAGCCTAGAAGAAAACTATTATCTGATATTTTCAGCACTTTCTGGTCAAGGATTCTTCTGCCATTCTCCTGACTTGTTAAGCCCTAAAACAGATCCAGTGATCTCACCTTTCCTCCAGACTTAGCTCTATATAGACTGATGTCATTGTTCCACATGGCTGTGAAGTACAGTTGACCGTTGGAGCCTCTTGGCCCACAGGGACTGTGGTGTATTCACCAGCTAAAAATCCGCAGAAAAACAGAAGAGGTGCTCATTTTCCGAAGTCCTGTCTGTAAGTCTGTTTGCCACACTCTGGTGCTGGTAATGAAGGTGCTATAGGGAGGTCACAGTGAATTTGTGTAGATGCAAGTAAGACAACTAAAGGCTGAGGGAAAGAAAGTAATTCACAACATAGGATGACGGATTTGATCATATTATTCCTAAAACAATGTCCTTACTTTTATCCAAGGTACTATGCAGTTTGTACAATGATTAAAAGAACTACTGAGTGGTTGTTTATTTTGATGGGTCTGACTTGCCTCCAAACATTTAGATAAAAGTTGGTTTGAAAATATAAGGTAAAGAGCTTGTCATTAATTTTATTTTTAGCAAGTGCATGTTTTATAGTCTGAAAAGAATATCTAAACTCACGTGTGTGGTGACCAGCTGCCAGATGTTGACCTTTTTTATATTAAGCTGGCTGAGGTTTTGTCTCGCACCCAGAGACAATTGATTGCTCTCTTCCAGGAGTGCTGACATTCTGGATGTGATATTCTGATCTCTGTGTTGCACTTATTGACCAAGATAAAAATTCTGATATATTTAAAGGGCAGTGTGGCCTCGTCTTAACTCAAGAACCACAAAGTTATTTTGTAGTTTGACCTATAAGATTGGCCCCACCCACCTGTAGCTCACACGCACTGTGCTCACTGGTCACACTTTGGTGCGACCTGGTGTACAATGTGCTTCACCCTTAACCAGGGGCCGACTGGCACGTGTTGCTTGGGTGAGTGTTTCAGTGGGCTTAAGTCTGCTTGCATAAGTCAATGATCTGTCATGGAGCACGTTCCAAATTCCTTGGTAATAAAATATATCTTAAAAGGCATTTTACCTTAAAATCTGGAATATTTTATGGTGCCTAAGCTAGGGACCTCTAAGTCATGCCTGTTGCTGGGCTCTCCAGTAGTCCTTTCATTCATCTTTCATACCTGTCCTACCTTGTGTGCATGACGTCTTTGCCATCTTAACCATCGTGTGACACAGGGATTGCTCAAGTTTCTCTCTTATTGAACTGTAGCATCCTGTCCGGCCCCAATCCCCCATGTCTCCTGCCAACATCACAGCATTGCCCAGTGATCTCTTATCTAAACGGGACCCCTGTGGTCCTCCTTTGGTTGGCCTTATCCAGCGGCCCCAGTGGCCAATGTGGGTCCCACAGGTGCTGTCCTCTGGCTCCATCTCTTAAACTACTAAAACCACATCCTGAGTGAAGTCACAGGAGGTTACAGGGGCCTGGCATCTGCACCCACCTGAAAATAATGAAAATGCTTTGTATTTTTATAAAGGGCCTTTTTCCTCATTCCATTCAATCTGCTAAGACCCCAGTAGGTAGAAAAGAATAGATGCCATTTTGGCAGGGGAAGAATATAGATTCTGGACTCCCTGTTCATTGAGTAGATAAATACTAGACAAAAGCAGGGATCAGTAATTTCTATGCAAATTACATAACTTGTGAGTACACAAGATATAGTTTATGGTCTAGGATCCTGTTTTTAACCATATATTCTTTTTTTTTTGAGACAAGGTCTTACTTTTGCAGTTCAAGCTGGCCCTGAGCTCAGTTTAAAACTCACTGCTATCCTCCTGCCTCTGCCTCCAGAGTGCTAAGATTACAGGCAGAAGCAACCAGGCCCAGCACACTAGTATGTGGTTCAATTGCTACATTGTTGTACGTGGTTACCAGGGATCGATCCTGGGCTTGCACTTTCAAGACAGGCACCCGAGCCACTGAGCTAAATCCCCGGCTCAACCATATATTCTTTTGAGCCTTTACAAATTATACACCCATTTAACACAGACTTTTTCTACAAAATGAAGTTAGTTCTAAAATTATTCATACTTTTTGGACAACTTTGATCATGGTTTTCTTTTGTTGAATGTATTATTATGGGCTCTCATAGTCTTCTGAGATAAATCTACAACTACTTTCTAATCCAAACAGTAGTTATGGTGAAGAGAGAGTTGCAAGGGAATTTTATTTTATTTTTTCTATAAATGAATGCCTATAAAGAAATAAGTAATATAGAAAGGTAGATTTTTCAAGCAAATAAACTGCTAAATATTTTTTATATATAGGCAATTTTAAAGTCATATAACAATGAAGGATAGGAGTGAAGAGAATTGTAAACTAATCTGTACACTGCATAGAAAGCCATTGTCTCCCCAAGTGATATTAATGGATTATTGTAAACTCATTTTAGCACCAAAATTTAAATTAAAAAGGAAGGAGGGGTTGTGGAGTGGAGACTGTTGAGAAATCTCATTTTCAGCAAGTTAAAAAAAAATCGCGAAGGCAATTTAGTTTATTTTTTAAACATTCCCTGTAGTGCTGTGAATCCGAAACAGCAGCTCTGAGATAGTTCATAAAAGCCAGGACGCAAAGAGGAGCAAAATAAACTGGATGGAAACAAACAGGAAACTGTCCAATTTAATTGACCAGGCTGATTAAAATGTGTGTAAACACCCTCCCTGAAGAGAAAACGCTGGACGTGCACAGGCACATCTTTTTAGATCCATTTGGGAGTCTTTGTAACCCATGAAACTACCTGTTATTTAAACAATGAAAGGAGAAATGTAAAACTCAGTCTCGTTAATGAAACTGACTGGTCAGCTGAAGTATGCATGGCAGGAAAAAGCAATGTAATTTCACTTAAATTTCCCTCCATGGAGATAGAGCCCAGAGCTTTGACACTGACACCCTGGCTCATTTGGCGTGATACAAACTGCCCAGCATTATGCAAAAGAGCAAGGAGTTGCTTGAAGTAACCAGGTAAATGCAGCTGAAAAGATGAAATGAGATGTGGGACAGTCAGCCCACTAGCCATCTAGAAATGGATTGCTCTGTAGTTAATGGATTAGTTTATAGAATAGGAGACTGTGCAATTTAAAATAATTTGTTTGCTTTTTTAGAGGCCAGAGAAATAAAGCTTTTTTTTTCAAAGTTGTTGCAATATGTGTTTGTTTAATGAAAATGACTTTTCTTAACCTACTTACACGTATAGTATAGATTGCAGAAAATAAGACAGACTGGCATATCAAAGAACAAGCAATCTAGAAATCTCTGTGCCTTAAAACAGTACCTGTCAATTTCTCTGTCCTACCCTATGGTCACCTCTTCTTAGCTGGTGTGGTTTCACTCTGACTATAGTTCTAAGGCCACTGGAGGAGTTATTTTCCAAAACTTCTGAGCTATCCTGGAAGAAGGAGAAAGACTATTGTTCTGGAAGAGTGCATTTTGAATAATTCAATAGTGTATTCGGGACTAAGAAATCACTGGTAACTCATTGGCCAGAGCTAGTCAGATGACCCAGCCAAACTATAAAGGAACCCAGAGGTCCATTCATACGTATAAGCAGAAAACAAATCTTTGGGAAGCACTTCACAAAGGAACTTACAGCAACCTACAGACTATAAAAAACTTCAAGCATCTGATGTATTGTCTTTGGAAATCTTACATGTATATGTTTGAATATAGAGAAAACAGAATTATGTTTTACCATCTCTTTTTTCATTCAATATTGTGTCAAAGAGCATTTTATTCTCTTAAAATAGAAATGCAACCTTTTTGCTTAATGTTTTTTATTTATGTATGTTTGCAGAACATGATGGTTATATTCTCTGTGGGGTGTTGGGACCCATACAATACATATTTTCATTTTTTATCCCTCTCTGCTCCTACCCCTCCATATTTTAGTCCCTGTCAGTTTTGAAAAAGTTCTCTCTCCCTATTTCCCATTATGTCTTTCATTTTACTCTTTGTTTATATTTTTGATTTCTCATATAAGAGAATCGTGATTATGTAGTTGATTTCACTTAACATTACGGCCACAGGTGCATCATTCATTTCCCTAGAAATGAGTCGGCTGTGTCTGTCATGGCCCTGCAGTCTGCCATCGTGTAGAAATACCAGGTTTTCTTCGCAGTCTTTATTTTGGCTGCTCACATTATATTTTGTTGAGTACACTTACCATAATTGACTTCACCAACTGACAGAAATAGGTAGTATCCAGTGATTTCCTTTGTATACACAGAATTGTGATTAAGATCTCAACATATATTACTAGATTTTACTAATATTATTCAATGGTAACCGCGAGATTTTACCTGATATATAGTTTTCATATCTAATGAAAATTTTGATTGTTCTATCACCAAAAGTGAAGGAAAACTGTGTGTTTATACGTTTGCTAACTCTAAGTAGATTCAGTGCCTTCTCTTTTCATAATATGATAGCAGTGTCTTATTTCCATTTCCATTATCAATGAGGTTGAATAGCTTTTTATAGGTCAGTTCTCCATTGATATCTTTGATCCTTGGATAACCTGTTTAACTGTAGCAGTCATTTTTCTTTTGGAATGTTGATGTTTTCTTGATTTTTACAGTGCTTGTTGTGAGTTAGCCTGATGGCTAATCTGTTCAGCTCTTACTGGTACTACTTACTGACCAGCGTCTATTCTTATCGAATGGAAAATATATTCAACATCTGCCTTAATGTTCATCTAACAACATTTTGTCATATGTTACAAATATTTTAAGGCACTTTTTCAAAACTATCTTTCTTGTGCATTCAACCACAAAATATTAATCATTGATCTTTTGGGCTTTGGGGTTTTTATACTATGCAAGAAATCCTCTCTCATTCTAATATTATAAAATCTTTCCCTTGTGCTTCTTTATCTCTTGTGGTTTCACTTATTATATTTTAATATTTTTTATGCCAGGGATTTGTTTTGCTCTAAGGAGTAAAATAGATAAAAATTTTTTAGAGGCCAGTTGACTCTAGGGGAATTTCAGTGAATATGTAGTCTTGCTTTTATTCATGTGCGATAATTTCCAAGACCCCAGGAAGGTAGGTACAGTACCACTTGAGCTAAATCCCTGGCCCCAGACCCCAGCAGATGCCCCAAAGTACAAATAGTATCGAATGCTCTATATAAGCTCTGTAATACTGGGACAGTTGATCTGATGACCAAGACAGCTACAGAGTTACTGCCAGGCCAAAGCATGTAGAACACACTACACTGGACAGACAGAAGGTCTACACCTAGGATAGCACAAGATGGTGGAACATTTCATTTCTGTGGACACTTCACTCATGAATTCAATTAATTCCCCAGGGCTGGTTGTAACTCAAGTCAAGAAGGCTCCTCCACACAGCCTTCGCAATCTCTCCTGCATGATTTTAGGTCACATTTTCTTCTAGGCAGATCTTGGTGTCTTAGAGATACCTGGGCCCAAGATTTCTCAATTAACCCCACATGGGAAAGGATGCTGTAACGTTCTTTCTAGAACTCTAAGGTTAAATTTGTATCTGAGACTATGTGATAGCACAGGCAGGCAGCATTTGGGTTAGAAGTCAAGACTTTGTAAGTTAATAAAACTCTGATCATAAACTAAGCTGTTCATGTGTCAGGCTTGTCATTACAGCACAGTCCATAGTGTATTGCTTAGGAAGGTACATAATTTAAACTGTAGGCATTTATTCCTGAAATTTCCATTGCATTCTTCTGGACTTGTAGCTAAAACAGGGGAAATGGTAAAACCTCCATAAAGAAAGGTATTATAGTTAAGAAAATTGACAGGAAGATAAAGTGTAGCCTATTGTTGTGATCCTCATTAAAAATCGCAGAGTAGAAAATCCTTTCAACTCTCTTTAATTAATGTTCTATGAAAGGAGCTTCAGGTTGAATTGAAGCCTGGTATTCACCTGTACTCACTTTTCAGTGCAGTGGGGATTTTCAGTACTTTAAATGACATCCCTTTTAGGTTTCCCTGACAAACACTTCTGTGATTTATCTCTTAACTTTTGATTAGCAGTGTAGTGCTAAAGCCTTTTCCCAGTCTGAAAGAGATGGGCTTGCTTTGTCAAAGATGTGTACACTTTTTTGCATGATATCATGGATGTTTATTGTTTTAGGTACAAAGTTATGCAGAGTAAGTATTTATGAAAAAAGTCGTTTTCTATGTAGTTCCAAAGCTTCTGAGATGCCTATACTGAGAAGTTTTCTTCTGCACTGTAGTGTTCTAAACCTATTTGCCTCTCTGATGTAATTACTCATGTTTCTGCTTCATGTTCATATCTTTTTTCCTCCCTCTCTCCCTCTTCCACCCTCTCTTTCCTTCTGTTGATTTCAGGGAGCCTTATGTGTATTAGCAACTATGTCAAAAATCAACGCTTCCCAGTGAGGCACCCCCAAGTGGCTATTTCACCTGGAATTTTCCATGTACCTTGTCTAAATAAGAAAGGCAGTCACCAAATGTTGGTTCTCTAGTTTTTAAACAATGTTTAAGTCAATCACAAATTTCTCTTTGAGCTATTTTACCCCCTCAATTCTGCTCAAGTCTCTTCAGGGACATACACCAAAAGCCTTCCAGCTCAGTCTTCACAGTCTCGCCTGGGCATTGTCACCATCTGCTGATGATTTCTCTGCCCCCAGCTTTCCCTGGCCTTCCGTACCCCTATCTTTTATTCATTATATCCAAAGGGAGCATTTAGTGTGAAATGATTTCTCAAATCCTCTAGATTTTTTTTTAGTGAATCATTTTTCTCAGATAAGTTTCAAATACTGGATGTCAAACAAATAAAGTCATCTCTTTCTTATATCTACCCTAATCAGTATTTGGAGAATACAGGAGCTGATGTGAATTCCTATCTAACATTTGAAAGCCCTCGCTGAGACACTTACGTAGCTAAATTGTCCACCTAAGACCTCAGAGTCTGAATTAGGTTGGAAGTTGTGTTACTATGTTAAACATGCTGTTTTCATCTAGTGTATATAATTTTCTTTCTCTCATGGTGACTTTGTGTGTCACTGGCCCGAAGCTTATAGAGACTATGCAGTCATCAAAGAGATAGAAAATGAATCGATGTGGTGCCCTTTTAAAAAATCACCATTAATTCAGAGGTCTCTAGCTGGAATGCAGATGTACTTTGCTGATTTCATTTTGATAATGCTGTGAGCTGGTGTTTGATAATTGCTTTCTGTAATTGGAACAAATTTATAATTATGCTAATTCTTTCTTAGCCACCCAATATAAGGAAGTGAGTTAATCCATATCTGTCCTGGCATTTCCTTTGTAGATCATTGCATGATTAGCCTATCACTGAGGCTGACAGATATTTTGTATCCTAACAGATATGATTTCTGAACTTCTGTGTGTGTTTCATAATGTATTTCCAAATTTTTACCTAATTGCATGTAATGTAGATAGCCCTTAAAACCAATCTGTGTATGAACCTTCAGAATCCTGAATGCTTTAATTCTGTAAAAATTCTGCTTTAAATCTGTAAGATGAATATACATCATACACTAACAAGGACTGGTAAAAGGGAACTATTCATTATTATTCTTTTACCACTGCCACTGAGATAGGCCTGAGTCCATCTGAAAACAAACTCTTGGCCTTTCCTATTATAAAATAATCCTTCAAGGTGAAATGATACGTTCCCCTCTATTTTAGAGAACATGGGGAACCAGGCTTTGGAAGCATATCACAAAGATACCTTTGTGACAGGTTCAAAAGCAAGACTGTTTCTCCCTCTCAGAGTAGTGAACAGAGGAAGAATTAGTGTAAAGCAAGATCTGTCCCACTGTGGGGGCCACGGGAATCACGCAAGAGACAGGCAGTGTCCTGCCTTACAAATCATGTTTGGATTGCATTTCTCTCCTCATTCTTATATTTATATTTTATCTGTCTAGCGTTCCCCTTCCCTCTGGTTGTCATTCTCATGAATAGGAAACATACATCATTTTTCACTTGTGCCGATGCTACAGTTTCCATAAACAGGAGATGGCAATGTTCACTTTCCCAGAGACCATTTACTTGTCAAAATAAATTTTTAAAAATGTAGTATGAAGCTGCTCTGGACTTTCATAACTAAAACAAGAAAGTGAAAAAACATCGACCCAACAAGAAACTCACAAAGTCAGAACAGCAAGTCCCATGATGAGAACTCAGGCTGCTACAGTTACTCGCATCTGTCCTTTCACTCAGCACCCGACAGTGCGAGTTGGACTGTGAGCATTAAGTTTCTGTCATTCACCAAGGTCTTCTGTGGTGGCTTCTCAGTTAAGCTGAAACTTCTGCTTGCTTTTGTGATGCATAATCAGATAAGTGGAGCTAAAGTGAAGAAACTGCAGGGTAGG
Source organism: Petromus typicus (assembly GCA_004026965.1). Taxonomy (NCBI): domain Eukaryota; kingdom Metazoa; phylum Chordata; class Mammalia; order Rodentia; family Petromuridae; genus Petromus; species Petromus typicus. The sequence continues at coordinate 116,068 of PVIR01000532.1, forward strand.
TGGCTTTAAAATCAATCTATACAGCTTGGGAAAAAAGCAGACAAAAAAGGAAATGTGATAGTACTGTTATAAATAACCCAAAGGAAATATTATCAAGGAGAGAGAGGAGGACAGGTGACATCTAATCTGAAAATGGCAAAGCACGTAATGGCCTAAACTAACATGAGAGGATAGTACACTTCATGGTGCGTGCAGGGATGTCACTCTGATAGTCCCAGTTAAGACACATGTGACAATGCCAAGGCCAATTATGGGAAATGCTAAGAAACAGCACTTCACATTGTCAGTGAAAGTCCTAAGAAAATCACCAAGTCTTGTCTCATGGTAGAAAAACTATTTGAAGTGTCCTGATAGCAGCACTGTCCTTTCAGATCCATGTAATCTGTCAAATTGGAAGCATATTTTCTTTGCCGACACTGATGTAGTTATGAGGGTCAAACATAATGATGTGGTGAATAGCAATATGTTTACTTGGAGGAGGAAGACAATGCCAAGCAACTCTGCACCCCTCTGGCCTCGTGCTCATGGCTGTGGATACCTGCCATTCATTCTGAATCATGTTCAGGTCCAAGGCCAGGAAAAGAGCAGAAGTTCTCTTTCCTTTCTCAGGATAGCCAGTGTGTTTCTATAAGTCTCCCTCCCCTGACTTGGATGCAAACGGTGATCTTTCATTTTTACCATGTGGGCTGTATTATCATGCAAGGTTCAGTGGAGAGCTTGCTCTTCTCCTGGGAAGGAAAACAAAGCACTAGATAACTTTGCCTGAGCTCAACAGGGACATACATTACATTTGAGAAATGTTTGATGTCAAAAGCCATCTCATCATTTTCTGAGCATTCGGGCATGTTAGTGCATTGCAGTTGGGATAAGTGCATCAACTGAGAACTTCTTTTAAACCATCTCCAGTGAAAGAAGATACTTCCTCTATGAGGTCGCCTTTGCCCAGACAATTTTTTTTCCAACTTTTCCTTTGGAGTGATCCTAAAAGCCCAATATATATTTTCAACATTTTCTTCAATGGAGACAAACTTCTGTAACTCAATGGGATTTTGGCAAAATCTTATAGTTACTCTGCTCTACTCTGGTAAGTAATAAGATGACTAAAGAAGGTGGTTAAGAGCAAGAGTTGGACTAAACCTGGACCCCAGTTCTGGCTCTACCCTTAACTATTTATGACTTCATGCAAAGTACTTAAATATCTCATTGTTCATCACCAAACAGGAATAATCAATATGCTTTACACTCCTAGAGATGTGTTCCAAATTAAATTGATTAATACATGCATACAAGGTACTTGGTATGGATAAGTGTTCAAGGAAGTGTAGATACTACTGTTAGCAGTGTGGGAGATAATCCTTCCAATCAAAATTTGCAATGTGACTTAGTACTTTGATATAGTAATAGCTTGAGTGAATAAATGATACTCAGTATGAAACCACATGTAGTCATTATGAGCTACTACTTCTAGAATATATTTAAAAATGACTATGAACCCAGAATAACTCTTCTGGATCATATTTGCCACACTGTGACATAAAACAGAGACTACTATCACCTCTCTTGATCCAGATAGAACATTTGGAAAATTGTCCATGTTTTTAAGAAGCTTGTAAGTGGCCAGGACATAAAATCATGATCACAGTCAAAGAGTAAGAGAATTTTAAAGCTTAAAAAAAAATTACTGGGATGGGATTTGGCCCAGTGGTTCTGGCACCTGCCTTTCCAACACAAGGGACAGGATTCAATCTTCAGTAACCACATACAACAATGCTAGGCATGGTGACTCATGCCCACCAGCAATCAGAACCACATACCACCATGCCAGGCATGGTGGCTCATACCTGTAATCCCAGTGCTTAGGAGGCAGAGGCAGGAGGATTGCTGTAAGTTCGGGACCAGCCGGAACTACAAAGGGAGACCCTATCTCAAAAAACTTTTAAAAACCCGCAAAACTGTAATGCTGGAATTGCATTTGATATCAAATCCATTTGATGTCAAGTCCATTTGATATCAAGTCCAGCAAATCCCAAGCGAGAAGAAGTAGGACTGAGAACGGGGCCATAACACAGATGCTGTGAAAGCAAGATCCTCATCAGTGTTTTCCGGGGACACGAGGGGAAGTCTCATATGCTCCAGAATCCAAAGGTCAAGGGACTTGGGTCCCAGATGTGAGAGCAGACGGTTAAAATTGCTTTCTTTTCTTTCTAGACTGGGTATGACATGCTTTTTCATTTTGGTTTGGTTTTCTATTTTGAAGCAGCTTATAACATTATTCTTCATTCTGTTATAGAATATTAAGATCAAGGACAGGAGCATGAAGATTCTGACAGCATGTTTGGTAGGCATAAATACTTAGGTGTAAAATTTGTGTATCTACATACATAGATGTTTGGATGAAAGGTCAGAAGTAAAATGTGATGACATATGCAAACTATTTTTAGGGAAACCTGGTGACAGAGGAAATGTTTCCAGAAAAGTGTTCTGCCCATCCCCCTGCCAAAGGGATCTCCCTCCGTCTTGGATAACACTAAGCTGCCTGGAGGATCATCAGTCACTTACCTTCTCTCCTCAGCGAACCAGAATGTCGGAGAGCAGGAACCTGCTACCTGAAATGAAATCAAATTGTCTTTGATGGTCTGTGTTTCCAGATTTGTTTATAAACTAAAAAACATCTACAAATCACAGGCCATCTGTACATAACACAATGCAAATGAGTGCAGGCACCCTGCAGCTCCATGTGCACAGGACCCCTCTGTCACTCACTCTTTCACATGTTCCTGACTGGGATCACCCCACTGAATGGACGGAGCAGAAAGCAGGTGGAGAAGTATTTCTCTGATGGGATAGCTGCCTCCACCAACCTCCAGAAACATTTCATTTCTCTGAAAAGGAGATGACCTGTTAGCAGGAGGTCTTTCGGATCACTGATAGAAATGTTATTAGCTTTGAGGTGTTCAATGTATTGATTCCATAGTGGTAATTAGAAAAGTTTGGATTGCTTTTGTTAGGTGCTTAATGAGTAGTGTTCGGTGTTGTCATCTGCTTGGAAAATCATTTCTGGATTCCGCTTCCATGGACCCTTATACCACTTGTTCATGACTGTGGACAGGTTCAAAAGTTCCTGGGTGCTGGCTAGTGATGCCATGACAAAGCCAAGGCAAAAGGAAGCATCTCCTGTGAGCCATGGTATTCCCAGAGGTCAGGGAAACAAATTTAATGGGGAGGTGGTAGCTTCAGCGAAGGGCAGTGAGCTTCCCTGGCTGAGAACCCTCATTAAGTTCAATAAGTTGGTAAGTTACAGTATTTACAGCAAATCTACATTTGGCTCATGCACATGTTTCATTTGGCCTTCCTAAGTGACTTTGTATTACATAAGGCATCCTATAAAAATTAAGAATATTATATGAAAGATGCCAGACCCTGAGTTCCATGGTGAACAGCAGCTCTGGCCCCTCTGGGCTGGGTTTCCTTATGGTGGCAACAGTTGGACCCTGGCCAGGACCTTCTCTTGCACACATTTCTTGGTGTACATTTTGCATCCATCACCACTGTCTCTTAATTCCTGATGCAGAGGCCAAATATTCTGGAAATCTGAAAACCCATGTAATACATTAAAAGCAGGGAAAAGGTTTCTGAGCACAAAGGATCTTGTTATCAATTTTCATTCATTTTTTGGAAAGGCTCCTGTCTGTCTAAAAGTGGAAAAGCAAATGGAGACAGCAAGCAATGAATGTTTTAAGAACAATGATCACCAGTTCATTGCTCTGTGGAAGTGAAGGATGCTCTCTTGCAATGCTCGCAAATGTCTTTCACCTAGTGCCACTTCAGGAGCTGATGTCACCTTCCTGCCTCCAGCAGTGTCTGTGTTTACAGCTGCTGGAGACAGACAAGGGACAAGAGTGAGGTACAGAGTCCAAGAGACAGAGGGATCACACGTGTTCTATTCTTACACATTAGGGGAATTTAACTCCTCAGTCTTTTAAACTTTGCATAAACATCAATCTAAGTATAATTTGTCACTTTGCTAAGCACAGAAAATAACAAACTGATTTGCTCGTAGAGATTTTATCATTAGTTAAATGGACAAACTATTAGTTTGCAGATAAAAATATAACCCCACAATCTTCTCGTGCTCTTAGGCGTACTTGGATTGATGGACCTCAGTCAGGACACTCTGAGCCCAAGTCTACATGAATATGTAAGCAGGCCTTGACTCAGAGTGTGGTGTGGTCTGCTACACTCCTGCTGAGGAGGGAGCAGACTGTCCAGCTGGGCCAGATCTTATGGCAGCACCGCGTTTGGGTTATACACTCACTGCACACAGAAGGTCTCACTAATGTGCATTCAGAAGGTTGTGAGTTATCTTCCGTGGAGTCTGGAAAATAGGGGATATGGGAGTGGCCACACAGGAAGCATAGGACCACACATCTGCTGCTCAGAGACCCCCCACTTCTATGCAAATGGTGAAGTATTTCCTTATTTATCACTTGTCATTTGGGGCTTCCATATAAAGCTGTGAGAAGAAAAATTCCATGACTAAAAATAAATTTGAAAATCACAATGCTACATAATACATAAAAGAGAAGTTTTTAAACTGAAGTTGTTTTTTTTTTCCAAATTACTAAAGGTTTGCTTTGCATGTGTGACAGGGAACTACATCTTAGAAAAGAGCATGACTTCTGCTTGAGACCTCTATAAACACATGGTATTTTTCCCATATTTTAAATCATACATTTCTTATTTTTTTGTTTTATAATTTTATGATAACACTAAACATAATACTTTGTTTTTTTACTTTTTCATGGTCTATGAGCATTTTCTGTTTCTACTAGCTGAAATCCTAAGTATGTAGCCAGTATAATACTGAATGATATAGTGGAATCATGATTTGTTTTTTTAAAAATTGTCATTATGTGGCATGCTGCTTTACTTACCTTTCCTGTGTTCTTCCCCTCATTTCCCTGCCTTCTGCTCCCCCCTCCCCCTTTCTTTTTCTTCTTTATATTTCTCCCTTCCTTCTTCATTAAGGAAGCTTAAGCCATTTATTTCATTTACTTTCCTAAGACTTTCTTTTGATGAATTCTTGGTTTGAATTGTTGGGTCATTTCAAAAACATATGATAGGTGATAGGTATCGTAATTAATAGGTACCACTAGTTTTCTGCTTAAAAGATGGTGATAAATATAAAGAAAATAGTGAACACAAGCAAGAAGTTGAGAGGCCTTCTGTTCTAGAAAGGGTTTCTGACCCAGGCCTCCCCCAGGAGGTCATATCTGTCCTGGCCCTGAGGGTAAAGTGGGCTGGGAACAAATAAAAATATTTGGGTCTTCAGGCCTTTAGTCAATGCCTTATGTTCCTCTGACCTTCCTAGAATAAGAAGGAGCCCAGGACAGTGGGGTACACTGAGCAGAGGCTTACTCAGGTCGGAGGTGGGAAATGCTTGGGGAGCAGGACACAAGAATCGCTTAGCCTTTGGGAAGAGTCTGAGGCCATTAGAGGATTTCTAGCTAGAAAATGGCACTTCTCTATCTCCTGTGAGGAATTAGGTAGAAGCAGGTAGACAGGTAGCAGACCGACCTGGTACTTAGGAAGCTGCTGCAGGAACCCCAGAAAGGAATAATATGAATGGATAAAATATATCATTATCTGCTCTCTCAAAACCCGAAAGAAATTGCAAAAGTGCAGACTGTGTTAAGTGTGTTTGTGTGAGATTTTAAATGTCGCAGTAAGAAGAACCTCATTATCTTATTTTAAAATTGTTTGTATCGTATATTGTTTAGTTTTCTAATTATAATGTATTTTCTGTTTCTTATGGACTATATACTGATGCTTGTGCCATAGCTACGGAGATAGGATTTATCATCAAGTTAAGTGAGAGCAACACTTATTTACATTATTTTTATTTCCCTATTGTCACTTCTGTGTGAAATCTTTTCCTGCTTTATTGACTGAGTTCATTTTCAGCTGAAGCCAAATCTCTATATGATGGCTGCAGCTTTCCTTTTCTTGGGGCCTCAATTCTTGTAGAAAAGCTTTCTTTTATCTCCAGGTGCTGAGACTTTCAGGTTGTCTCCAAGCCTGTTTCCTGGAGTGTTTCTGTCTTCCAAGAATCATTACTCCTCAGACAAGGCCAGGCTTCCCCCACTTCCTACCAGCAGCCTGGGAAAAGAATACAAAAGAAGAGACTGAGGGGAAGACATACAGGAAGAGACTTCAGACATTCAGATTTAAAAAGAAAGAGAAAACTAGAGAATTGACAATCTGAAAAGAGGACATTTATCCCTGAATTCCTCAATGAGGTTAGGGGAGATGCAGCCTCAGCCCAACAAAGACTATTATAAGCAGATAATTTGTTATTTCCCATGATACTCTAGGGATGATGGTGATTTTTACAATATAATTCCATGGCTTGAGAGGAAGCATTTTACTCTGAGATTGAGGATGATTTTGCACTTAACTCTTACTTTGGTGAAGACATGGATTTTCTTGTGGTTTTCTGTCTTACCTGTCAAATATAAAAGTTGGGCCATCTTGGTTTTCTGCGCATTACTTTATTCAGCAGTGAGGATAACGTCTGATTCAACAAATGTTGCATACTTTTCAAATGAATAAAAGTGAAGCTCTGTGAAGTCTTAGTATAGAATAAAGGACACGAGTCACAAACTGTAGTGAAACATATTGTAAAATCTGTCTCCTGCCCCCTGCTTTGTCCACCAGAGCCCTGCTGGGAGACCCAGTGTCGTCTGAGCACATTTCCAGGCTGGACCACGGGAAATTCTGTGGGACACATGGGACTGGCATTGAGATGTGTGTCTTTGTGTCATGAAGCTTTCTTTCCACAGCTCTTCCATATGTCCTGTTGGAGTGCTCTGATCTCTTCTGGACATGGGTGTCATTTCCTTTTCTCTAATACACCTCTTCCATGGAAAATTTTGGGTGATTATGATGTTTGCTCTCTAAACTCCCATTTATTGGAACAGAATGCTTCAGAAAATGGTGAAACTATTGTAATAGATTTTTTTTTTTTGAGACAGGGTCTCGTTTTGTAGGTTAGGCTGGCCCTGAGCTCAGCCTCAAACTCACATCACAGCAATCCTCCTGCCTCTGCCTCCCGAGTGCTGGGATTACAGGAGTGAGCCACCACGCCCGGCACTGTGGTATATGGTACTGATTGCTGCTGGGCATGAGTCTCCACACCCAGTATTGTTATGTGGTAATTGGGGATCAAACCTGGGCCCTTGCTCTTGCAAGACAGGGGCCAGAACCACTGAGCTAAATCCCCAGCCCTGTAATAGATTTTCTTCTCATAAATAAAATTGGGGATAAATTTTATCAGCAGCAATAAGTCACCATTATACCAAATTGTTTACAACCACTGTCACCTGTTTATTCATGATAAGTGCAATTATTTTAACTTAAACACAAAATGGAAGGGGACATGTTATTCCAAAATTGACTTTCAGTTAGCTGTGCAATGGGAGGGCAGAGGATGACAGGTGGCCCCGATCCTCCTGTGGATTGTCTCTTTGTAGTAACTACCATAGTTTTCTAAGATAAATCACAGAATTATGTGTTTGTTAAATGACTGTTTTACCTACATAATGACTAGATTTAAATGGTTATTGTCAAACAAGAACTGCGTGCTATTTCCAAGATGGCCCTAGAGAATGGAGCTGTTGCCCTGTTGCAGGAGCAGAGGACACACAAGAAAAGACCAGTTCGTGGGAAGGTGACTTCCTCTGTGAAATATGTGCTTAGGCTGACACAGCTCCAAGCTCAAGGGTGGCTTGGGAGCAGAAGGCTGTCATCTGCATCTTCCTCAGGTATGTGAGGAAAGGGAAGCGTAGTATATTAGTAACTTTTCTGGCACTGAAACAAGATACTCAACACTGCAACACAGAGGAGAGTTTATATAATGTTATATAAATACATATTATATATTATATAGGTATATATTAGTACATATTGCCACACATAATGATCACATTCATGGTAGGGAATTTGTACCTACATATAATGTATCTTAGTTCTTTTCCTATTTCCCTTCACTCACTTCAACTCCTCTTCCTCTCTTCATTTATAAAAGCTCTGTTTCCATGATTTCTCTCCATTCTTTTAAAGTAAATTTTCTCATCCTTTCCTTCCTCCTCCACAACCTTGTTCCCCTTCCATTTCAATAAATTCTTTCTACTTCAAAATGTCCATCTTCCATTTTGCTCCTCATTTAATCTTTGGGTTTTTCACACAAGATAATGAGATATTTAAAGTTGTATGCCTAACTTATTTCACTTAAAATAATGATCTGGAGAGGTATCCATTTTCATAAAAATTCAAGTTTATCCTTCTTTGTGGCAAAGTAGTATTCCATCATATATGAATTCCAAATATTCTTTATTCAAGTGTTGATGGGCATATGGGCTGTTTCCAAGATATAGCTATTCAATATTGTGCTGCAATAAAGATGGGTGTGCACATATCACTGATATATTTTTAACTCTTTCAGGAAGATATCTAGAGGAGGAATAGGTAGATCAAATACAACACCTGATTTTTGAAGAGTTTCCATACTGATTGCCATAGTGGTTGTAGCAACCTACACTCCCACAAACAATGGAGAGGGTTTCTTTTCTCCCCGTAGCCTCACCAGCATTTGTTAGTGGCTGATGTCTTGTTAATAGCTGTTCCTTCTGGAGTAGGAAGAATCTCTGTGTTGTTTAGTTTGTATTTCTGAAATGATCAGCTTTGTTGTATATTTTGTATGTATTTATTTTCTGTTGCTATTTCTTTATCTGAGTAATGTCTATTTCAGATGCCCCTTTTGGTGCTGGTGTTTTTGTTTTGTTTTGTTTTGTTTTGTTTTGTTTTGTTTAGTTTGGGAGTCTGGTGGGGTTTTTTTTTTGTTTTGTTTTTTTTGTTGTTGTTTTTTTTTAATTATGTAGTTTATATATTAGTCCTTAACGAAGTAGCTGGTAAAGAAATTTTTTCCCTCTTCTGTGTGTGCTCTCTTTATTTTATTGGTAGCTTGTTTTGCTAAGGAAAAAGCTTTTTAGTTTGATATAGTCTTTATTGTTGATTCTTTGTAATATTTCTTATGCAGTTGGGATTTGTTCATGAAGTCTTTTCCTATACCTATGTTTTCTAGAGTTTCACCTATTATGCTACTTTTCATCAGATTATTTCTGTTTTAATATTTAGATCTGTAACTCATTTAAATTTTAGTTTATGGAATAGTGAGATCTATGGGTCTAGGTTTAATGTTTGCCATGTAGGAAGCCAATTTTCTTGGCATAGTTTATTGAAATGACTATCTCTCATCCTGGGAGGGTGTTTGACCCTAATGGAGGAGAGGTTCATTTGGCTTCCTGGTTATAGTGGATCCAGTCCAGGCTTGGCTGGCTCCAAAGCAAAAGCAGTACCACCATGGGCACCCAAGAGCCTGGGAGAGAAGGGAGGATTCAGGGACAAGGGCACACCTTTCCAGGTCACCATTCCAGGGACTCAGCTCTTCCAGCCAGGCCCCACCACTGAACAGCACAGGCAGCCAAAAGCCATCAGTGAGCTGATCCCTTGTGAGGTCAGCAACACCACGAGTAGTCATCTTCCAAGCCCAAGACACTTTGAAAGGACATTATAGATATAAACCACAGCTTTTGGTAAGGGTAGAACTTAGATGCTATGAAAAGAGGGAAAGAGGTTCTATAACATACAGCTTTGAGAAAATAGATTAGAGGTGAGAAGGGCCTTGCTCAGAACATAGGAGAAACGGACTCCTCTGGAAGAGAAGCTGAGCCCTGGGTATTTCCAGCCTCTCAGCCTGACCCTACATGGTTTTTGAACCATTGGAGTACTGGTATTATTGATCACAAAAAAAAAAAAAAAAGCATCTCCACATCTGTAGGACACGCTCTGTCTATGACTGCTGAACTCTGTGTTGCTTTGGCTGTTATACCTTCTCATGCCATTCTAAAATTTTCTTCCACTGTACTTTCAGAAAATGGGTCAAAATTAGTAGGATATGTGTGGCATTATTTGCCTACTTTCAGTTTATTCACTTGAGTTTGTCTCTAATCAAACTTACTCAATAAAAGGAATGTGAAGCAAAGAAAAAAGTCATTGGTGCAGCACCGTGTGGAAGGCACAGCTCTCTCCCGCACACCAGATCCTCTCATCTTCCAATTCTAGAGCAAACCTTTAACAAAATATTGTGTCACCATTCTTTTCTTCCTGCAGGTGGAATGGCTGAAGAATGAGGAGCCCATTGATTCTGAACAAGACGAGAACATCGACACCAGGGCTGACCATAACCTCATCATCAGGCAGGCGCGGCTCTCCGACTCGGGAAATTACACATGCATGGCAGCCAACATTGTGGCCAAGAGGAGGAGCCTATCTGCCACCGTGGTGGTATATGGTAAGACCTGCCCCAAGGCCGTGACTGGGTAGGGAGGGTGGAACTCAGAGAAGTGGAGGGATGTGTGTGTTATTAAAATCTTTCCACATGTGTTGCTGAAAGGTCACAGAGAAAGGTCACCTGCTCCAGGGCTCTGTCCGCCTTCCCCCATGTGACAGCCAAGAAAACATCCCTATTGCTATTAGTATGTTTGCTGTTCCATCCATATCAGCCTTCTGTGAGATAGGCAGTGACATTTTCTGCCTCGGTTCTGAAAATAATAAAAGATTTGTTTATTTTCCCCCATTGTGTTTCTATTTGAAAAACATCAAGATAGGCCATTTCTGCTTCCCCTTCTCTCAAACCAGCATCACCCCCATTTTTTCTAGTCTTGCTGTCAGTTAGTTCCTCTCCTGGCATAATGAAATCAACCAAACACAAACACTCCTGTTTGCTGACTATCCAAGTGATTGTATAAAAGAAATTCCCAGCTATTTAAGGACAGACATTCCCTTTCACAATAGAGGAGTCCTGGGATTTATTTTCAAAGCACTTAAGGTAATAGAAATTCAAATGCTGATATTTTCTTCTTATACTATGGACTCTCAAATGCTTTAGTGATCTGTTGATGAGTTTTTCCTCTTTCTCATAATGTCCCTGCACAGCAAACTCTAGGCCCTGCCTTTTTCAGAGAGTAGACTGAAGGGGAGGTGACATGAGATCCCTGTCACCTCGCATCAGAGCAGCCAGTGGAGCTCCATGTTTCCTATTCACCCCTGGATGTCCAACTCACAACACCTGGCACAGCGGCTTGCACATAGTAGGCAATCAGTAAAAACCTCTCTCCTTGTTTTCTCCCCTCCCATTTTTGTCTCTCAGTGAATGGAGGCTGGTCTTCCTGGACAGAGTGGTCAGCCTGCAATGTTCGCTGTGGTAGAGGATGGCAGAAACGTTCCCGGACCTGCACCAACCCAGCTCCTCTCAATGGTGGGGCCTTTTGTGAGGGAATGTCAGTGCAGAAAATAACCTGCACTTCTCTTTGTCCTGGTGAGATATACGCAGATTCCCTTTTCTCTTCTGACCCACCAACACTATTAAGCTGGTGTCAAGCAATCAATATAACTTTCCTTTTCAAAATCACCCTCTTCCAAGGTCTTTGATTCTCTGTCCGAGGTGCTGATATAGAGCTCAGTGTAGTAGGAAGAATGGGAAGTGGCTCTGCACACTGTTTTGGGGCATAGTTTTTTTGTTGTTGTTGCTGTCAGTTTGCTTCTTTAATAACTTAGACACTTTTATTCCATTATATTCATAATTTTATATATCATAAAGTCAACAAATACAACCTATTCAATTTTTTTTAATACTCTAATGACATTGAATGATTAACTATCAATAAGCCAAAACCTTTTTAGTACTTTTAATATTACCACTGTTTGGTTGAGCTTAGCCACCCTTTCTGTCCTTGGGTTCTTCTGCCTTATGAAGTGTATTTGTATAATGATAAGTAAGCAGGGATTAGGTGAGACATCTTCAAGCAAAACATAGTAGAAGCCAAAACATTGACCCATTGACATGTGTAGCTTTGTATTCATAGTACAACTGGCAGAGCTTGTACACTGTCACCACAGTCTGCATTTTACTTTTGGCCTGTGCTTGCCTTTCTTTCCAAACAGAGAGAAACTTCATTTACCAAATACATCTCCTATCAGTTCATTCTTCGTCTCTCCCTGGTTGTAACCCAATTTGTACGATGAGAAATAGATGAGATGGAAGATGGCTTTCTTTATGGAAAGTATATCCTCCCAGTGAGAAATAAATTGACCTTGCATCTCACATGCACTACAGAACATTAACTCCAAGGACACTGGCCTAGAGTCTCATGGCTCTTAAAGTTTCAAATTTAGCTCCTGTTAAAGCTAAGATGAGGCTGTAACCAGCAGCATAGTCTTGGCATTTCATTTGGATTCTTATTTAATAAGCATTTATTGAGTGCTTACTATGTGCCAGGTATTGTGTGGGATAGTTTTATAACCATTATGTCCTTTAACTCTGTGTTGTGAGTTGTTTTGTCCCCAACTAACAGCAATGGCAAAGTGAAGCCATGTGACTTGCCCAGGGTTGCTTGGCTAAAAAATAATAGAACCAAGACCCAGCCCCAGACACTTTGCTTCAAGTTCCCTAATTGTCACATTATCTTATTCTTGGCTAATTGCTTTAAAAATTGCAACATCTTAACCCATATAAGCAGGGCTAGGCTATTCCTGGGAGGTAATGGGGCAATTGCCTTGAACATCTGCCCTAATCTCTAGGGCTGATCTTTAATGGAATTAAGTTCAGTTTATTCATTTCTACTTACAGCAGCAATCCATGACCCGGGAAATGCTATTTATGTGTGTCCTGGCATCTGGGGGTTGACTGACCTGTTTTAGTTTAATGCGATCATTATATTTGTGTTTGGCTTTTTATTGTTTAGGAGCTTTTAGGGCTTAAAAATAGTTCCTTTACCCCCTTTTCTAAACTTTCAACCCACAGGGCTCTGGCTGATGACCAGTGGTTGCACTGCAGAGTTTGTCCATTGCAGTTGTACTTGAGCCTGACAGATTGGGAAAGAATAGATGATGTCATGATTAGCCAACCCAGATGTTGCGGAAAATCAGTAATAAGTCTCAGCCTAAAAGAGCATAAGAATTGTGCCACTGCCTTTGTTGGAAAAGAAGCCCAGGAGAGAACATACAGTCTTACGATCTAGGAGTAGTTTTTTACGATCCAGTTGTCCAGGAAACAGTGGAGCTGGGGCATGGAATGGGAGCTTCCCTACTGTGTGACTCCCCCTAATGGTGGTTTCTGCTGTTTCCCTTTGAAGTGGATGGGAGCTGGGAAATGTGGAGCGAGTGGTCAGTCTGCAGCCCCGAGTGTGAGCACCTGCGCGTCCGTGAGTGCACAGCGCCGGCCCCGAGGAATGGGGGCAAGTTCTGCGAAGGGCTCAGCCAGGAGTCAGAGAACTGCACAGATGGGCTTTGCATCCTAGGTAATGCCTTCTGTGGGTGAGCTTGTGTCTGTCTGGGATGTGCACGTGTTTTTTATATCTCAAGACATAATGTCACAGCCATGTATTGGGTTAAACAAACGAGCAGAAAACCTGACCAGCAAACAGGAAATGGTGGGACAGTGTGGAAGAGTGAACAGATATGTTTCTGGTGGAGATGGGGGTAATTCCAAATAATTTATAGTCTAATCAGATAATGCTTTAAGAAGAATGGTTTCAGAAAAATAGTTAACCCTCTTAGGGACTACCACTTGTATGTTTGGTAAAAATTTTGATACTGATCACTGTGTGCTCATTGTTTTACCAGTAATTTTGCAGTATTATAAAGTATTTCATGTATCTTTACATTTCTAGACTCTTTGCCAGGGTATGTGTATTACACCTATATTACAACATTAGCTCTGGGGTCAGGTTAGATGTTGACCCTGAAGAAGAGCCAGCTTTGTGGGCACTGGTCTGTCAGAGTAGGCAGTGGAATATTCCATTTCTTAAGTTTTAAGCCTTTGCTTCTTCTTGAGCTCACATTATTACCACGTCCGAGCAACTCTCTGCCTTGATTAGAAAATAATGGAAGATTAGAGTCAAAGACACAAGTTTGGATTTGGTTCTCTCTCTTCTCTGCTTTGTGAATCTGGCCACATCACTTACTTAGCTGTGCATCTCAAAAGCAATCACCACTTTTAGATTCTGCAAAGGCTACTTGATGAGTTATGCCTGAATCTTTCATATCGTAGAATAATCAATATGAGTCCTTCCTCTGGTCCCTGATGTGCATGAGCTAAGGTGTGTTGATTTTGCCTGAGTCCTTAAAAGCAGAAGACTGAGGACATGTTCTCTAGAACTAAGCTGCCTTCTTGGAAAACCCCTTGGGCGATATCCTACAAAATTACCACAGTTCAGTAGGCTAAGATCTCTTCAGGAATGTGGGTCACTTTTATTAGAGAAGCTGTCAATATGGAAGACAGAGCTTTTTTAGGCTCATTTTTCTGTGTTTACATGACTACTCTCAAATAATGTACAGGCTAACTGCTGCTTATTCAGAATAAATATTTTTGGTGAATACATTGTTTATAATGGTTAAAACATTGAAACAAGCACGTGTATAATTTTCCAAAGTGCCTTTGTTTGCTAGCCTGAGCACCAAGAATGCTGCTTGACTCAGACAAAGTCCAAAGGACTGTGATTTAAGACAACACAGTTATCCTTTTCAGTGATGAAAGGACTGTCTGTTTAGATAAATACACACCAGCCATTTTCTGCCTCAAAATGCCTTTCCAAAATGAAACAGAAGGAAAACTCAATAGCAAGACCTTTAAGAAAATATGTTTCTGACAGCCCTTGAATACCACTGGATTCTCTGAAACATACCTCTGAGATGTGAATGCTCTTTATCACTATGGCCATATTTTTAAGTGGATACAGTTAGCACTGTGAGTTTCATATGTCAAGAATGATGACAGTATAACTATGTGGAAATAGGAAGAATTTTTTAAAATCATGGTAATAACCACATCCCTATCAGCCATGGATTGTACTTGTACTTGGGGCAAACCTATGGATACCTGGCCTTATCCTGAACTGATGAAGAATCTGAGAGTTTCTGCAGGTGGTGGAGCTCTTAATGTAATAAAGAGTAATTGTCAAATTCATGAATATTACTGATTTGCCCCTGTGATATACATATATATTTCTCAGATGACTTATTAGTCTGGGTTTGCCAAAGAAACAAATGCAGTAGGGTACAAAGAGAGAGATACTTCAACGGAAAGCTAGAGATACTTATTGTGAGAAATTGATTTGTGTGCTAACAAAACCTAGAAAGTCCAAATTTACATTATCCCAGCTGAAGTTCAAGGTTTGTAGGCAGTGGAAATAAGAAAGCCTGGTGTCTAGAGACTACTGGCCAGGTAAGTAAATGTCCCAACCTAGAGACTAGCAGGGGGAAGATTCTCCCTCATTGAGGGTGGGGTTAGGCCTACTGCTCTATGAGGTCTTCCACTGAAAGAATGGGATCCATTCACATTACAGAGGTCAATCTGCTTTATTCGTTCTGCCAGTGCAAACGTAGCATTCTCCAAGAAATGGCTACTGTACATGACCAGCTACCTAGAAACTCTATGGCCCAGGTAAGTTGACACATGTAATTACTACCCTAGATTCTTATGACCTTGTGAAATTTTAAAAGCTGAACAATTTCTCAGTCATTCAGAGGAAAAGTTCAGGCAGTGGTTTTCAGCACTTTGTTGATTTCCTGAACAATTTCCTCCTGTGGGACCTGGCCATATGTGGTTTCAATGACACATGAGTAATTCACTGAATGCCCTGTGTGTATTTTCTTACAGTGCAAATAAAATAGCTGTGAGGACACTGAGGCTTAGCATACATTTAGTCGAATCTCTATCAGATCTACCCCATGGTTTGAAAATGATTTTTTTCTTTTTGGTCTGTTCACTTATTCCATTCTCTTTTCTACTTAAATGTGATTTTTCTGGCATATTTTGCCTGCCAAATATGTAAGCAAGGATATCCACAAATATGATCTGTGTGTTTGAGAATTAGAGAAACTAAAATGCTTTGAGAGAGGAAAGGTGAGGTCTGTGACCTCATAGAAATGAGAGATATATTTGCATATGAATGAGAAATGGTTGTGTTATAAGAACCCAACACCAAGATGTGTTCTGTCTTTGTAGACAGAAAGAGGCTCCCAAGACAGCACAGTCTTGTAAGTTTGAACAGGAAGTAATGATCCAGCATTACTTTGTGTTCTTCGCTGAGTCTCTGCCATAGAGCTCATGGTAGAAATAACTACAGACCCCGGATGCGGCTGTAGACTAGTCTGACTTTGATTAAAATAGCATTTGGCAACAGCTTTATGGAGCAGTAGCTTTGCGGAAGGATCTAGGTCACATTGCAACTTGGGAATTTCCTTCATTCCCATTTTTTACTTTATATCAAACATGCTTAAAACAATCCCTCCATTCCCACCTTCTCTTGGAAGTTTAGCAGCAACATTGTTTGACTTGTGGATGATATACATTGCTTTGACTTTTCTTCCTTTTTTATCCTTTAAAAAAGAATGTGGGTTTTCTCTGTCCCTGACTGTTGTACTTCTCCAAAATAGTAATCTGTCATCTCTGAATGAGCCCTGTGATTTGTGGGTGCAGTTGCTGCCTGGTCACTTGTGATCGAGCACAAAACCTTCATGCTCTGTTGTCACAGGTGGCCACACCTAAATGTGCTCAACAAGAGAATAAATACCACATGCTAGTGAGAATTCAGTCTCGGGCCATTTTTTGCCAGTAGCAATGAGTTTGTAAATCCAAACTGCAAGCATAAGTGCCAGATGCCCTTAAGGTGGAACTCTGCTTCCCAAGGAAGGAAAAATCATTATGGGAAATTTTACTCATAACTGTAAAGAAACAAATGTGGGCATGTTCCCACCAGAACTGGGTAACTTTTAGACCAATCTACTGCTTGCACAGTCAGAGCTAAATCGAAACAGGAAGACAGAAAGAATGAGGTGTTTATTTTGATCCTGAGGAACAGGGTAACTTCTTTCTTTATTCCAGTAGAAATAAAACTGAGAGCTTTGGCTTGAGAAGATGAAATGGATCTGCTTCAGAAGGGATTAGTGACTAGATGTGTAAAGTTACTAAGCCAGAGAAATGCCACAGAGACCTCAAAAATAGAAGAAATCTTCAAAGCTGAGCCACCTGAGAGCTAATCTGTCCTTCTTGTCAAGACAGAGCATAGGTCAGTTCAACATTGACAGTTCAGAAAATGAAACATCAGCTAAATGGTGGTTTGTTTTCATTTCTGATACCTACATGGATAAGAAAGTTTGAATTGACACTTTGGAAATCACAGGAGCAAAAAAGACACCTTCACAATCGCAGGTTCAAATAAACATCCCGAAGCTCCAGCTAGTAATCTAACTAGCATGTCCATTGCCGAATCTCCTGCGGTGACCTACAAGGCCCCTGAAAAGGTGAATCTGTAATCCCATGAAAATAATGGTTACCTCCTTAAGCACTTTCACTCACACTATTCGGAGTCTCACTGTTATTTATTGCAGAAAGTACCCCAGTCCCTTCTTTGTATTTCCTAGGGCACTGATAAGGGACATTTTATACTGGACATAACTCAGAGCATCTCAAAACACCCTTTTTCCTTTTTTTTTTTTTTTTTTTTTTTGCTAATGGTTTTCAGGCAGGATTATAGCAGATGAATATCTTTGATTAAAAGAAAATGCATCACTATTTTCTGTGGACATAGAACTCAGAATCATATTTGATTTTTACTTCAACTTTATATTGAATAAGTTCATACATCAGAACCAGCCACATAAAGAAATGAACTGAGTTGAGTTCACAGTATGGTCCCTTCCAGGAAGTACCCTATTTCTAGGTAATTTTCCCAAACTTTTTTTGTTGTTGTTTTATTGTTGTTGTTGTTTTTAATCAAGACCTGTTCCTGCACACCTGTAAAATATAGAATTTTTTAATATAAAAGATTTTAAATATGAAAGTGAAATATCGAAGAGCTTTCCTTTCTGCATAACAGCTAGTTAATCCAGAGCTGCTCTCCTGCCTGCTGCATAGCAAATGTGGACATAATACAGTGGACACACAGGAGTCCTATGGATGCAGATTTTGGCACATCTAGAGGCATCAGCTACTATGAGACTCTCTCTCCCCCGCGCTCCCACTGTGGGCCCTGAGAAGAAAGCTGAAATGACACAGAGTGAAGAAGCTCAAGTTTTCATTGTGCTGCATTAAAGAGAGAATCTCAGTGTACATGTATCTTAATGAAAGCAGGCTTTTAAATCCTACAAATCTAACACTGTTGTTTTTTATTTGTATCTTATGGTAAGAAGACGTACTCTGGGTACAGTGTCCCAGGTAGAATTCAACATAGAGAAAATAAAGAATAAACCAAAAACAATGTGTCACCTTAAAATCTCCCCTTTTTATTATCCATCTACTATACACTTTTCTACCTGTCTTCCCTGTGAATAAGAAGATTGAGGAATCTACTTATTTTAGTACATAATCCTCCTTCCAAATGAGCACTGTCCTTCATCCTTGGCTCCATGACTGCTGTGTATTTCAGAAGCTCTTCAAAGTCTCTGGCCTTCTTATCAACCTGCTTTGAACACTGAGGAGGACTTTTGTCAACTAGGACATTCTGCTTCTGTCAGTTCTCTTTACTTCTTCATGGGTCTGTGCTATAAGTATAGTGAAGACAGAGTAACTTCAGTGATAACCACTTTCGCAGACAATAGAAACCAAAAAGACTATTATATCTGTCTGTACATCTATCTCCCGCCCCTTCCTTCTCTTCCTCTACCTACCATTTTCTGTCTGCATTCACCTTCCACACAGTATTTTTCAGTATGTCATTTTCCTATTTTCTTACGTTCATCTGGAGAAATTAGACAGGAAGTGCTGTCTGTTGAACTTCAGAATGTTGTTTGTCTCCTTCCTGCAGTCACTAGGGTAGGTTGTCCAGGTTCCTCTGACTCATTAGAAACATAATATATTCTAACAGTTTGACAGAAATGCATTTTATAAAGCAAATCCTAATTTATCCATACAAGTTCAAAAATCCCTTCTCATTCTGGGAAGACTGGCAATCCCCAAAATGTACACACCACTTACTGGACTCTTCTGCAACATACAGATCCCCAGATTCTCATGTGTCACTAATCATCCTGGAGCAGATACATGTCTAGGATTGTTAAATGTCTGGAATTTTTCTTTTTCCATGTGAAGATGCCTAAATTACCAATACTGGCTTGTTTCTTCATTGATATTTTTAATGGAGAATAAGTTTGGTTATTAGTAACTATTAGGTCTCTTCTACTCCTGAAATTTCTGCCATATAAAGCATAAGTTCTATAAATTACACACTCAATATTCACAGTGTAATTATTCAGGATTCAACAGTAGAATACTTTGGATAAGAAATATTAGTCTGGACCAAAGAGAGATTTAATGTCTGACATCATAGAGTAGTTGGGCCAGAAAAGATATGGCAAGAATTCAATCAGTGAAATGATTTAAAACTGAGTAATCTAGTCTTATTAAAAAAAAAAAAAAAGTCAGTGGCCTCCGGGGTGTGCTGAACAGCACAAATTAATAGAGATAGAGGAAATCTCTCTATTTGTATTCCACCTTTTCTTCTCAACTTATACATTAAATACACATGCCTTTTCAAGATCATCAAGAAAAGCGATAAATAAAATGAAGTATTCACATCATCAATAGACATTATCATTAGCTCCATTAGCCCTGCTCTTCCTCCTTCTCTACAATGGTAGCACTGTAGCAAGAAAAGACCCAACTCTATCCATGTTTGTGTATGTTGGACAATGTCAGGATTTGGGCAAATGGAAAATCATCACGATTATGTAGGCAGATATCATCAGCTAGCAAAACAGAGCTGTGAAGTAGGAGTCACAGATTTTAGGTCCAACTTCATATGTTTCATGTGGGTCTTGGGAAAATGCCTTGATACTAAAGCTAATGTCTACATCTTTAAATGAGGGATGTGGGCAGCACCATCTCTAGGTCACATCACAGTTTAAAAACTTGAAATCACTGTGATTGGCATTTCTTCAATGTAGCATTAACGTGTACATACAGGCACAAAACAAAAGGATCATAGATACAATATAACAATAGCACCACTGATATGTCGTGCTTTCTGCCATATTTTTAGTCAGTTGTTTTTTAATTCTACTTCAGTTACTCCTAAAATTAACCACTGGTGTAGTTACATAGGATAAAGGATAATTTTATTATATGAAACAAATTATTTAAAAATCTAATAGCCCTCTAAAAATCTCATGTGTTCAGAGGTGTGGCTTTTGGGAGGTGATAGGATCGTAGGGGTACAATATCCATTTGTAGCTTACTCCTTGGATAAGTTTACTGCTAAATGTGCTATTGGGAGGTGGGGGCTGGCCAGAAGGCACATCACTGGGAGTGTACCTTGGAGGCTGTTTCTCCTTCTCTCCCATCTCCTGCCCTCTCTGCCTTCTGGCTCCTATGAGGTGAACACATTCCTTATGTCATACCCTCCCTATGCCATCTAGGGGAGAAGCCATAGGCCATGGACTGAATCTTCACAACCCTGAGCCAAATTACACTGCTGTTGCTTTTAATTATAGATGTCCACAACTTGACTCTGCATCCAAGAAGCTGACTAGTATACGCTACCACAGTGAAAAGGTTGGCTGCCTCACATAAATATTAACCCATGAAATTTGTTTCTTTAGCAGTTCCCCATAAGCCCTTCATTGAAAACCCACAATGATAGTATCTTTTTAAGAATCCTGTAAAAGAAAATGGGAAAATATAAACTCTGCCTTTGTACTATTTCTTACTGAAGGAAAATACAAAGGTAGAAGCACCAACTCTTTCAACAGAAATTTGCAGAGTATAACTGATTGCATGTAGTGTTCAAGGTCACAGGAATAGGACAACATGGTGATAGACTCTATGTGGAATTAACATGGTTTGTATGGTAGGTCCAGTTTGCCCAGCACAAGGACTAAAGAAGATTAAAAACTAAGATGGAAATCAAGTGTCCTGGATTCATAGTTTTCTTCTTCTATATGATTTGTGGTAGCTGTTGTGATGGCCTGTACAGGCATGTTAAGCACAGCCTTCCAAGTGGGCTAAGAGTCATGATAACCTCCAACCTTGCCCCCTCATCTGTTCTGATAGTAGTCCTCCCTTTGCCCAGCAACTATAGGACAACCCTTGATATAGCAAGAAGCCACCATGACTCATGCCAAGGTAGGTGCTTAGAAAAGATCCCTTTGCCAGCTTTACTGAGGAATACTTGAGAGATATAAACTGTAACAATTTAAGTTGTATGACTTGACAGTTTGATACATGGGTATTCATGAAACAATTGACAGTTGTCTTTTCACACATCTCTCCACTTTTTGACTGTATGGAAAGAATAAATGTTTACCACATAGTATAGTTAACTGTGGTCAGACTGCTAAACATTGGAATGTCTTTATGTGCTCAACTGAAACTATTAACACCTCCCCACATCACCTACCCAAAGTTTAGCTGCAACCCCCCACCATTATCCATGTCTGTATGCCTTTAGCATGTTTAGATTCCACATGTAGGTTTTATTGTACAGTGTTGGTCTCTCGGCATTGATCTTCTTTCACTTCGCATGTTCCTTCAGGTTCTTATGTTCTGTTATAAAAGTAAGCTTTTTGATCTCTTTAAAAACTTCTTATGTATACACATGTGCATGAACATTTATTTTTTTAATTGAAATCTTTATTGGTACATTACATATACTCATCATGATTGCACTCCATAATGGAGATTTGCACCACTATAAGACACAACTTAATTCTCATTTTTTCCCACAGCCCTACCCACCCTACCACCCCCTACATACATGAAATTTGTTTCCTTTCTTTTTTGTTATAATCTCATTATTTTTCCCCCTTCACTGTATTTCATTTTGAGTATTTTCTATTTCACAATATATAACATACAATTCTAGGACTTATTTACATCTTTGTTTTCTCACACCAGAGAAAAGATGCGATATGTACCTATCTGTGACCTATTTATTTCACTTATGTGGATATCCTCAAGGTATGTCCATTTAAGTATAAATGATTCAAACTTATAGTTTTTTATGACAGAGTAATATTCCATTCTGTAGAAGAACCATAGCTTTTTTATCCAGTCTCCAGTTGATGGACCCTTGGGTTGTTTCCAAGATGTAGCAATCACAAACTGAGCTGCTATAAACAAGGGTTCACATATGTCACTGTGATATGAATCTTTTAATTCTTTTGTGTATATACCTAGCAGGGCAATGGCTAGGTCAAATGGGACCTCCAATCCTAGCTTTTTGAGGAATCTCCAAACCAAACATTTAAATCATTCCCCTGTGGACGAGCATTTATGTTGTTTCCATATCTCTATTATTGTGAATAATGCTGAATTAAGTGATTACCATGACACTAACTAATAAGTGCTTCCCATAGCTTGATTTATGGACTCTGAATATTTTTGCTCAGTTTTGAATATGCATGTGTTTCTAGTACAGATGAAAGCTAGGGAATCAAAGCAAAATTCATAGGATAGAAAAAGGATTTAATATGTGTCTTCCCTTTGAATAGAGTTCAAAACATTGTACTTTGAGGCTAGTTTCTAAGAAAATCTTACAGACCTACATATAAATCCATGTGCTCAATAACCAGAAACTCAATAACATGTTTGACTCTGTGTAGCTGCCACTCAGAACTGACAGGAAAGGATACACAGATGAGTGAGCTGCTGTGGTACTTGTATTTATCTTTTGGGCTTATTTTACTGAACATAATGAACAACAGCAGGAGAGTCTATCTTGTGGCAAGTGGTAGAATTTCATGCTTTTATGGTTGAATGGTAGTCCTTTGCACATTCCTTTTTAGCGGGGGTAATGCTTACTGGAAGCTGAGGAAATAGGAAGCAGGAAGATATGGAGAGTCAACAGGCACAGCATTAGTTACAAAAGAGAAATAATTTCTAGTATTACTTTGCATAATAGGGTGACTGCAGCTAATTATCATGTATGTATATTTAAAAGAACTAGAAGAGAGAATTTTGAATGTTTTCTCCACAAATAAAGCATATATGTTTAAAGTATTAGATTTGTTAACTTCCCCTAATTTATTCATTACAGGATTTGTACATATATTAAAACATCACCTTTTACTAAATACAATTATGTCAACCGAAGGTAAAAGTTAAAAACTCGTTGATATGAAGTCTAGAAAGTTTAAATAATTTAGTTTACAAAGAAAATATGCAAATTAGCTTACGAGAATAGTTGTATGTTTGAAATTCAGAATTTGAGAGCAGAAAGGGGGGAGACTACATCTCCTAAATACACACTAAACATGTGCCTTGGCTCAGGGGCATTTCTGGAAGGTCACTGTCATCCAAAATGACATCTGTGAGCCATCTGCTGTGATACCCTTCTGACTTCACCTAATTAACATGACAGGAACTGGAGCAGTTCTTAGGGAGATGATGTTACTAGAATTGTCTCTCCTTTGCTAATGTGCACACCCTTTAATCTAGGGGAATGCTTTCACTCCAGTAATATGCCTCACTTCCCTGGGAAAACCAGTGATTCCTCTAACAGACATCACCAGCCAGACAAACTCAGAGAGGACATCTGATAGTCCTTGTCTTCCTAGGACAAGTTCAGAATCCCATAGATTTCAGTGTCTACACAGGCTGAGAATCTTGGGGTTGTTCAGTGAGAGTTAAGAAGTAAAAGTATAAGTGGCCTCCTAAAGCCTCAAGAAATGAAGCATACCAACAATCAGAAATCTCAAGTTCTTTTCTACCTATAAGCCGAGCATATACCTTTCAATTTCATTTTTCTCCCTACTTTTGATTCTGTGACTCTAGGATCATGGTATCACATGAACTAGAAATTTAAATATGATTTACATATTAGGGACTGATAACTGGCAGTGCTTATAAAAAGTATAAAATATGTGAAGAGGACATGTATGTGGAAATTGACTTTGAGATGTTTTACTTCCTATGTGTTTGTAATTGTAAGTAAGACAAACTGTCCAGAGGGGAGCTATCCACATGAATAATCACTAGAGATTTCATGACAGCATCAGAAACTGACCTTTGCCTTGCCAAGAGACATTTATAAGGGACTTTGAGAGAGGAGAGCGTCCCAGGCGAAAGACTGTGACATTAACAGTAGCTTTGTGATGATCACGCAGAATGAATAGATTTCTCACAAGTGTGAGGCTGTGAATGGAGGTGCTCTGGAAAGGAAGGCAATGTGGTCTCATGGGACCACTTAGTGGAAGACCAGGAAGGCAGGTAGACCAGTTGGCCATAAGTTGGAGACAGTGTGGAATCATGGGAGAATTTTGTATGCTGATGCTAGAGAAGTACTACACCATGTAAGAAAACAGAAGATGGACAAAAGGATAAATTATCTAACAGTTCACAGTTTGAGTATGAGAAAGTCTCAAAAATACAGTCTATAAAGAAATAAATGATAAAAGTAATCTTATAAAAGAGGTGATTGTTCTGATGAAATGTATATGATAGAGACAGAGATCATTAAAATCAGCTTTACCTTACCCTTTTCCTATTTTAGTCACTAGTAGTTGTCCATCACAGAATAAGACCTGAAACACATTTGTTGAGTGAATATAACTGTTTTAAAATAAGGCTAATATTATATATAATAATTTTTGCTCTCCTGTTTTTCTTTAATGATACTCCATTTACTTTTCTTTGAGTTTTTGGAACAATTTCAACCTTACCTAAGGCTGAGAGAGTATTACATTGCACACATATAGACTCTTCTAGTAGAGTCTAGTACTAGACTCTTCTAGTAGACCCTAGATCTACTGTTTGTTCCTCTCATTGTCTTTCAGTCCTGACATCCAGTTATATGAACTTACACATTATTTTTCCTACCTCAAACTTCATTATGTTCACTGCCAGTTTCTTTTCTTTGCATAGATTTACCATAAATTGACCTAGAATTCCCATGACATAATATTTATCCTGTTCAATTTTACACCATCTTAGTTGTCATTTTGCAGTGCCGAGGGCTGCACTTGTGCCTCCTTATGAATGCTGGGCAAATGTTCTGCCATCCGACACCGCTGGGCCCACGTGTGACTGTTATAAATGTACAGGGAGTAACAGTCTGGTGCCAGTTTTTATGTGAACATGTTTTCAATTTTCTTGAATATTTACCTAAGAAGAACACTTGCTGGATCATGGAGATCAGTGTTTGAAAAATTGTTTGACAGAAGCTGCGCTATTTTACTTTTCAACAAATAACACATTTTTTCCTCTGTAGAGAGAGGCAAGACATAGGTGGGTAGTAGGGATCCAGTTTTTAATATAATTTCTCAGAACAATGGATGCCATAGAAATGATTTAGGGACATGGATATAAAAATCAAACCAAAAATAAGTTAAATAAAATTAGAAAAGAATGAATCATCACCAGAAATGAAAGGCAGAGTGTGTTCTTTCTTATTCACATGCACCCTCCTTTCCACACATAGATACTTGTGGACATCTGCTTCCACACACAGGCTGACACAGCAGTATTTG
Organism: Petromus typicus; assembly: GCA_004026965.1. Classification (NCBI taxonomy): domain Eukaryota; kingdom Metazoa; phylum Chordata; class Mammalia; order Rodentia; family Petromuridae; genus Petromus; species Petromus typicus. Next base: position 141,652 of record PVIR01000532.1, read on the forward strand.
CATTTCAGTAACAAACAACAAAAGCAGGCTGAGGAACAATACATAAAAGATAAATTATGAATCTGTGTTTTCAACATGATAAATGGCTGGCAATTTTATGTAGTTGCATATTAATATTTTTATCAATATATGCATGTATATTTAATCATATATACATACATATATACACATATATTTTAATCATATACATATATATACAAATATGTGTGTATATATGTATATATACATATATATACACAAACACATATACTTGTGTTTATGGAAAATCATTAGGAGAAAACCTTGATGTGTACATTAACAGTGACTATCTGTTGGTGATGAGTTAGGATTATTTATTTTCTGCTTGTTTATACTTTTTATTTTGAAGGCAGTAACTGCTTAGTAGCTCTATAAATAAAAAAATGATTCAAAGAAAATAGAACAATTGAAAACACTATTAGCAGCCACTTCTAAATCTAACTTGCAGTTACATAAACTACACAACTGGTTTATAATTCCTTATCAATTTCCCTTTACCTTGATGGGACCTCTTAGGGTTTAAAATAGAACCACAGCTCAGCTACCACTGGCTCCAAATTGCACCATTTCTCTTCCTGCAGCATACATATGGGACCCTCTGAGGCCCATCTATGAATCTCAGATGCCTTTGAGACCCCTTAAGGAGGAGGCTGGCACTGATGGGTCACAGAATCTGGAATATGTCGCCACGAAGTGGCAGTAATCACAGAAACCCAAACCGAATTAATCAGTATCCCCTGGTATGGGGCTCAGGCAGTGCATTTATTGTGATGGCTCCCCAGTTGTTCTGATGTCCCTGCATCAGAACCATAGCCCTAAAGGACTAATTTATTAAGGGGTCATTTGATTATGAGCTTCAAAAAAGAGGTAAAATTGGAGTGGAGAGCATCTGGTTGACCCTGGCCAAGCTGCTTCAAGCCCTGAGACAATGAGAGAATGCTGGCTGTGGGCCTCCCAGCCTGGAGGGTGATGTGTGGTCCACCCTGTGCCCACCATGAGCCCATGTTAGATCCGACATTTCTGGCTGTGAAAATGCTCTGTGTCACCACTGGCTGCCAAGGTTGGCTCATTTCACAGAGATCCTGGATAGCGGAATCCAGATTGGACGCGATGTAAGGAGACTGATGCTCTTTTGGGCCCAGAGCAGCCAAGTGTTTGCACAAGAGATCGCTGCCGGATGCACGAGACATACAGGATTGCAGCCAGCAGAACCTTAGCAGACAGCAGCAGCTCTTTCTGACTCTGTATTAGGGAAGTATTCCGAGTAAATCCTGGGGCTGTGTCTGCCTCTACCCAGCAGCCTGACAACAGGCCAAGGCAGGGGAACTCTGTAGCTGCCTGGTTTCTGCCCTTGTTTTTACATATGAGGAAACTGGAGGTTGGGTTTATGTGGGTCACAGAGGTGAGGTCTAAACACTAGTGTAACTTTCATGTAAGTATTCTCCAGATTCAACTGACTTTCGGATTTGAGGTTATGACTTTATCCACCAGTAGCAGTATACACCAGGCATATTTCACTCTGAAGAAATGATGCTCCTAATAGTCACCATCCCCTACTGAAATTCTGTCCTCAGCTGCCATTGCATTCATTAAAAACAGACATATTCGCCTCACACTGCACAGGTTTACATTTAGCAGGCTCTTGGTACCACACTTCAAGGGCATTTTATTTCCATTTTACTGTGGAGAATACTGAGGTCACACTAGGAGAGAGCAGAAAGTTCACAATTTCAATTGATGTCAAAGGCTGAGAGTTGGCACTAGTTGCACATTGCTAATGACTACACATAAGTGGCGGAGGAAGCAAGAACCCCTGTGAACCTCTGTGGCCCTTGTGTCTGGGCACTTCAGCCACCTTCCCCATCTCTTCTTTTACAGATGTACCCAGATGAACTGTTCCCCCGTACTTTTGGGTTTTGGATTTTTTTGCCTAGCTATATTTGATTTTTTTTTTCCAGAGTCATTACATATCTCACCTGTTTTAAATTTAGCTTTATTTCACTATCTGGCATAATCTCCATTCCCGTGTTTCAGATTGAAAGAAATACTGTTAAGCTCAGCCAGAGTCCAAGTCCCAACAGCTATTGCACACGTCCCCTCGTGGGGCAGTAGCCATGTATGACTCTCCATGTTGCAGCTCAGCCTGCAGCACAGCTGCTCCGGGCCAGTGCTTCCAGACAGCGTGCAGTGAGCAGAAACTGACATCAGGTTAAACCCACCAAAGTCATTCTGTCCTTATCCTTGAGCGTGTTAGTGTCTGGTCTTCTACAGGAGCCACCTGCTCTGGGGAAATCTCATGCTGCTGCATGTGGAAGGGAAGAAGACCTGAGCACTGTGTCTTAAAACCAGACTCTATCAAAACCCAACATGATCTTGCCAATTTAAATTATTCTCTTTTATAAGGATTTTTCATTTTTAAGAAAGATCTGCCAAATATTTCTGTTTGGCATCTCACTTTGCCCTTCCTTTTTCATTATTTATTTTTTCCAAAAAAAAGAAAAGCAAAAATGTTGAATACCTTGCAAATGTGCAATTGGTGCACAGCTTATAAAAAGCTTTTCCTATAACCAATTAAAATGACAAAAGCCTCGACAGCTGCATATCAAGCAGCTGCACCTCTGTGCTGTGAGGGCTTTTCTGTCCAAATCAACCTTAAATGTGAGCATCTTTAGGCCACAGAAGGTGCCATGGTAGACTGGACTTATCTGTGTGGGAGGGCTGCCAGCCACCAGTCGGATAGTATTGGTGAAGTTCTGAAATGGGCAGCATGGTGAATTTGATTCAGTTCAAGCCGTAACCCAGCAGTTGGCCTTCCTCCCTCCGGGAGCACACCTTGGGTGCACAGAGCAGAGTCTGTGCAGGGACCTTGGGAAGCTGCCTCTGCCACTGTGTTATCAGCAAAAGGCTTGTCGGTCCTTCAGTGTCCAGTGTTGCATCCGGGCCCCAGAGAGGGCCAAGAGTGAGGACAGATGCCATGTGATGCCCTAGAACACAGGAGTGTTGTCTGAAAGGAGTGGAGGCTTCACGCTGACCTGAGACAGGACATGGGAGGAAGGAGCAGAGGTTTTGTAGGATGAAAGCCAGTAAGCCACAGAACCACATCTTCCCTTATTGATAAGTAAGACTCACTTATTTGATGCTGAGAGGTGGGGCAGGAAGAGGTATGGAAGGCACTGGGGAGAAATGACAACAAATGACAGTAAAGGACAGTGCCATGTTCTGACTCTGGATCCTGCCCTCTCTTCTCTTCCTGCCCCTCATCTTGTTGCTGCCAGACACTGTGGTTATAAAAAAAGACTCATTCTAGGGCTGGGGATTTAGCTCAAATGGTACAGTGCCTACCTTGGAAGCACAAGGGCCTGAGTTCGATCCCCAGTACTAAAAGAAAAAAAAAGAAAAAAGACTCATTCTCTACTGAGAGAGATGGTGCACACATTACCAGACCATGAAGACATGAAACGAAGTGATTTCTTAAAAGCACAACCCTCACATATTCCCAGCGCCCCACTCAGAACCCAGACAAAGATCGAGAGGCGGCCTGCGGAGCTCCGCATCCACCATGGCTCCCACGCCCAGTGCTGCAGATCCCTTTAAATATTTATTCACTGCCTTCCTTCTCTGTCCTCATATATAGTGAAATTACCTCTCTTACCTGAGCAGGCTTCTAGCTCTTATATAGAAGAGGCCACAGAGAAGAATGTGAGTGAACCTGAGGGAAAATAAAATTTTTAAAAATTATCATCTTAGGAAAGCATTGTAAAAGAAGCAAATAAAATGTTAGAATGAAAAAAGAGATGGCACAATCTGTATTATCTGAAAAAGAGTAGAAAATGTAACTTTTATACAAGTAGACATAAAGTGATGTAGGAAATATATCTGCTCCGTGTAAATTTATTAAATGCAACTTTCTTTTTCTCTTTCTTTCTTTTAGATAGAAAACCTCTTCATGAAATAAAACCCCAAAGTAAGTTATTTTTCCTCTTGTGAATATCATTTCTTCTCATATTTGCTGTCTTCCTGGGGATTCTGTTCAGGGGCTGAGCAGAGCTGAGGTCCCCTGAAACAGCCAGCACTTGGGGCTCCCCCTCGCTCAGTTCAGAGTCGCCTTTCTCAAGTTTAAATCAAAAAGAAATATGCACACCTCTGCCCTCCCTCAGAGCAAAAGTAAATCTCTCTTCTTGATTCTTTTCTTCCTACAAGTCTACTGCTCTGCAAATGCCATCTAGGATTCTTATTTCTGGAGAATTTTATAGCCTTAATTAATAAATATTTGTCAGCATACACTTTCATGAGAGCAGGCTTTGGACAGAAGCCTGGCTCCAAATGACTCCATGGGGAAGGGGCAGCAGAAGGCAAAGGACAGACCTGAGCTGGAGAAGCAACTCAGACTCCTGCCTGCCACGACCTCCATGGCACCTGGGTCGCTGAGGGGCTGCCACTCTGCGGTGGGGAACTGTGAGCAGAGGATGCAGCGGGTGCTGCTGCCTTGTGCTGTCTAGACGCGGGCTGCTTGCTGCAGAGGCTTTGCCCTGACTTCCATGTCTGATTTCCACAGTAGATGTGGAGAAAGGAACACGATTTAAATGATTAGCAGCTTGACATTTGACCCTGAGGTCCTCAGCTTGGACTACTTGAGAGTCACCTGGAGGAATTTTTAAACTCTGTATTCCCTAACCATATCAAAGAACCTAGAATTTGTGGTGAGGGATACTAGAGCCCAGGGATTCTTCCTTTGTGAAATTACCCAAGTGAGTCCAGTGTGCTACATAAGCTGAAAACCACTGTCTTAGAAAAGTGTCCTTCCAGAAGTAGATCAGAAGCCAGGGATCCTGGGGTGCATCTGTGGCCCCAGTACTCTGAGAGACAGGGACAGGCAGAGCACAAGTGCAAGCTCAGCTTAGGCAGCTTGGCAAGTTAGCGTGGTCTGTCATTTGGGTGTGGCTGAGTGCAGAGGCACTGGGTTCAAGCTCCAGAATCAGGGGAAAAGAGAAAGTGAATCAGAGTCCACCTTGATCAAAATCTGCGGACGTGGTGTGAACCTGCGAAGTGTGTCCCACCTCAGAACAGCACGGATGAGCTAGGACCCCAGCGAGGAGGCTCTTGAGAATCTCCCTGCCAGTACACTCCGAAGTGGGTGCCTCAGGAGCAGGCAGCGGTGGCACAGCTCAAGTCAATAGCAGAGTCAGCTGCTCAGCTGCTCTGCTTTGTAAAGATTCTGAAAGATGTCCCCTCCCAATTTGTCTCATTCTGGGATAAAATAACTAACTTTTGATCTTTCAAATTCAAGGACATTAAAATTCAAACAACTTGGGAGAGATAATAGCATTTATGAGCTAACTTTGTGAAAGAATTAAGATGGCGTGAGGAGAGATAGAAATGGATGTCTTGGGCAGGTATCAAGAGACGTGTGAGAAAACACAAGAACTTGTTCCATGTACCCTTCCTTCAGCACCATCAGAAGGCTGAAGATAGAATAAGGAGGGTTTTGTAAAACAACACAAGCAAGATTTCTCCTTCTCCCCTATCAGCTGCTCACAAGGGAGTCTTTGGCCCCTAAGGGACAGCATGACTGACCTTGAATTCTTAGGAAAATGGAGGAACCTGGCCGGGCATGTGTGTTTGTGAGTGCACATGTCAAGGAGAGAGGGAAGGAGCGGATGCCTGCGCAGCTGGCCTTGCTGTGTCCCTGGCGAGGGGAGGCCTGGCCCTCGACTCCTCTTGGCCCTGTGCACTCACCATCAGCCGGTTCTGGGTCCAGCAAAAGCAGGAGAGTGATGGCCACTCAGCCACCAGGGTGTGGGTTACTTAGAAATGCATGTGTGTGTTTTTAAAATTAATTTCACGCTTAGTTTGTGAGTCCTGTGCCATTCTAATTCGGTTACATCTGTACTTCCAGCCATAAACCCCACAGAAGCTATTTCTGGTCCTTGGGGATTCCTGAATGAGTTTTTCCTTGGCTTCTCGCTCCTGAGCACCATGCTTAATTGCTGGATACTGCAACGGAACCGCTTAAACAGTTTTAATTTGTGATTTCCCTAAAAATAAAACCTTTGCAGGATCGATGTGATTGCAAAAGGCTCCCAGAGGAATCCAGTTGGGGTTCTGGCGGCTGCATGGTTAAGAGTGTGTTATACAAACTCAGGCTGCACTTGTTCTGTCAAAGCAGGGCTTAGTTTAAGAAGACATGAATCATCGCTGATGCAAAATCAAAGTCAATTATGAAGATAATTGAGAAACAACCTGTTCCCATCTATAATTGCACACAGGGTCCTCCGCCAGGCCTGCCGAATGGGAGTGTGCCTCAGAGCACTGAGCACAGGCCTCCAGCAGCAGACAGGCGGACGCCCCAGCTCACAGTCATAAGGAGGTGCAGACAAGAAAGTGAAGTCTGAAGATATCTGTTGGCAAATCACACTGACAAACTGGGGGAAATATGTGCACGGCATAGCTCATGAAAGCACTTATTGTAAATGAGATAATTTAATCAATTACGTTTCCTAATGTACTAAACCGAATGTTTCATTTTCTGCTTCTGCACATCTTAAATTATCTTCAGGTGCCTTATGAGATTTAATCATAGTTAATAGAAACTTCATTACCGTCAAATGTGCTTTCAATAAATGTTGTGTAACAATGTCAGAAGGTGCAATAAAATATAGTAGGTTGTGAATGGCAACCATGCACCCCCGGTGTCAGACTGAAAAATGGCTCTGTTCACATAATGAGGCTCCTTAGCAGCCAGTAGAACATGGTTTCCAGAAAGGCGGAGAGTGCCCAAGGAGTGGCTGGCAGGGCTCCTTCACTTGTGGGGTGAACCAGCAGGATTTAACTTTCTTCTTAAAAACAACTTGGTTCCATGTGCTGCCTCTACATCCCCTTCCTGACAGACAAGGGTGCTCAGCAGGGATCTGATTAATAACTCCAGCAACCACTTCCTCTGGAACATCTTCAGCTAAATATGTCCCCATAACCTTGATTTGAGCTTTCTCCATTGAATTTATCCTGCTCTGCTATCTCTGATTTCTTCTCAGCATTGTCTCTATTTCTATGAGTAGTTACCATCAACTCAGTTGGTTGAGGTCAGGAAGTTGACAGCCTTCTACCCCACTCCTACCCCAGCATCTTCATTTCACTCTGCTCAGCCCCTAATCACTCATCACACTCCAGTCATTCCACCAGGAGAGACCTCAGGTGCATCTGCCACTCCCACTTGCACCACACAGAAATCCTTCCCTGTGTTCATTTGGGTTATTTACTGAGTACTTGCTATACGTTAGATGTTCAGGGGGCTGGAGAGCCAGCCCTCGGCATGGCACGTATAGTCTCCACTTCCATAAAGTTCTTGGTTTCAGTGAGCAGAAGTGGGATAAATAGACAAGGCAGAATGTGCTCGGCCCTGAGGGCGATGGAGGTAGTGTGAAGCATTGTGAAGAGACACACAACGGTTAGAAATTTAAGAAAGGCTGAAAGGAGGGTCACATTTTGGTGTAAGATGTTCAGAGATGGTGACAAATAAAATCATACTTGAAAAGAGATATAGAGTAAAAGGGAACTTCTGGGTATCAAGGAAACAAGCATTTGAGGCTAAGGAGATAGCAGGGTGCAAAAGTCATGTGATGGAAGCTTGCTCCAAGTCTGAGGGACATCACGGGGGGTGAGATTCCTGGACTCAGTGACAAAGGGAAGACAATCAAAAGCTAAAGACAGAGAGTGATGTGAAGGGTAAACGCCACGTCTTTGTTCACTGGGACATGATCTAATATCTCCAGGTTGTTAGAATAGTCTAGGTTAAAGTTATTGTAGCTTGTGCTGAACAGTGACAGTAAAAATTGTAAAAAGCAAAAAATGTCTGATGCTCTGAAGACACAGGAGGATTTGCTGGTGGACTGGGTGGGTGTCATGTAGGATACAAAAAAAGAGTTATAGCTGATTCCAAATATTTGGCCATGGAATAGGAAAGGCAGCACTGGGTCACTGAAAGGGCAGAAGTTGCTCTAGAAAATCTGGAGTCTGAATCGAGAGTTCAGTTTGTCATACCTACTACATTTTTAGGTAGGTTGAGTAGGAAGTTGAATATATGAGTCTGGAGGGCAGAGGACTGGGCTGTCTAGAGACATAAATTCAGTTTGTCAGTGTCGAGATGATATTTAAAACTATTACATGAGATGAGATCATTGGACAGTGTGTGTGAATAAAGGAAATAGCTCTAGAGAGTGAGCCCTGCCAGACACTAACATTTGCTTACAGAGAGGAGCCACAGTCACTGTGGAGGATAAAAAGCAACTCCATGACAGTAAGAGAAAATCCAATGCAAAGTCCTTCCAAAGGAGAGGTTTAAACCCTCTGGCCATTATCCTAATCAGAACTCCTCCAGTCTTCCCCAGTCTTGTCCTGTGTTAACCTACTTGATTTTTCTAAGACATGAATTCCAGTCACGTGGCCCCCCGCCTCTCCAAGAGCTCGCCTTGGAGAGTACGTACTTGCATGTGACCTGGACCCAGCCTTCCTGTCTCAGTAGCATGGGTTTTTCTTGATCACTGTAATCACTAAGGACCTTGCTTTCTGGATCTCAACATCATCTCCAGATTCTTCGTTCAGTTCCAAGTTCAGCATCACTTTGGTAAGCCATTAATCCCCTGTCACCAAGTTTGACTAAGTTACTCCTACAACGTTTCAGGGTCATATTATTTATTTCCATTCTGTGTTTGAAGAGCTTCATAGTGGACTGGAATCCCCGGTAACAGATGGCATCTGATATTTAGTATAGAGTCTTATTTATCATTTTACCTACTGGATTTCCCACAGAATATAGTCTATGGTGAATACTTGTTATGGTTATAGGTCTTCTTTTTAACATCTTCCTGGACTTTATAATGTTAAAGTGTAAAATAGAACTTTGCTTATTGAAATAGACAGTGAACATTTAAATTTTTATACATGTATAGCAGTGAAAGAAGTACTGCTATTAGTTACCTGAAAATACTGCTCCTGTCTTTGAATACACCTCCCATCCTTGTAAGCACTTTCTGAAACAGCTGTGAAAGTGTACTTTCATGAACATCTGCATTTTCACTATCATGTCTGCCTCAATGTCCAGAATTAATTTAAAATATCTACCTGTCCCTATCATTTTGACTTTGAGGAGGAGCCAGATGCCACACAGTACCAAGTCTGGCCAGTGAGCAGGTGAGAACTCCGTAATGTTTTTATGACTCTGTCTTTCCATCTGATGACACTTGGTCACACAATAACCAATTTTTCATGCACTTTGTAAAAGTACTCATGAGAGAGGGTTTCCAAAAGTTCTTTGGAAAGTGCCAAGAACATTGGGAAGACTGTGTTCAAAATGAGGGAGGTTACTTTGAGGGCTATCATATCAATATTGTCTTTTTCTGCTTTGATTTGTTTTTAATTTAAAAATTCACTAGATATTTTGATCACACCTTGTAGATAGTTCATTTTATGCTTTCATACCATAGATATTTATCATATGCTTCCCCTATAGAAATAATCATGACTCAGTGAAATGTGAAGGAAAAATAAGAAATACATTCTTTTCACCATTTTAATATAAGATACAGGATTTGAGAAAAGATGAAAGAAGTAGGGAACAATTTTGGACAACCATCTTTACCAGGCATGAGGATAAAGCTCAAAGTGGACTATTGAAACAATTTTTGCCAAAAAAATGGTCTGAATGTCTCAATCATGTCTGAAAAAATATGTTTGCTCTGTTACTCACTGAAGAAAATTCCACCCTGCAAGTGGCTTCACACATAGTGGCATAATGTTGATCTCGGTCCTTTGTGGTCTCCACCAGGAGAGGAGCTTCTCCTAGGTGCAGCATCCACTCTTGATACCTGGACAGGGTGTCTCAGATCCTTCAGCTCCCTTCACTGTCTGAGCCACTGCTTTAAATTCTCAAGGCTTCCAGGCCTTCCTGGGCTCACATTAAGCCATGACACTGATGGTAATCTTCTAGCCGCCCCCTGGACACTTTTCCCTTATGATATGCATCATTCAGCCTCATCTCCTGCTCGTTATCTTCAATTACATAAGTACAGTACTTCCCACAGATTGCATGATTTGTTTTGTTCCACAGAATCCTTTTTTTCTTTTGAACCAGTTCAACCCATATATGTGTGCAACATTTGTAATTTTCTTATCATTTTCAGTTTTTTATTACCTAATTTTTAGCTCATCCTAAGTAAATGCCTTTTTTTTTTTTTTTTAGTTTCATTTTCAATGATTGAAGTGACTTTGCCCTTAATGGAGATAATGGAATTTTGCTCATGAAATACCTTGGAAGTGACTTCTTTGGTGTCCAGATAAACTAGAGTTTTTGCTACAAATGTGAATTCACAAGCCCCAGCTCTCCAACTCATGGAATCTTACAGTTTATACAGAGTTTGTATCTTCAGCATTCAGAGGGGAAAAATTAAAGTGAAGTAATTTTTACAAAGTCTGGAGTTCAAATTCTGCTCTCCTTAACTCTTTTCCTTACTTAAATTCCTCTCTCTGCCAGATGGGGGAAAACATGGTTCTTTAGAAGTTGAAAGATGAAATTGTCAGGTAACATTAGTTGAACTTGAATTGCAAGTAAATAATGAATTAATCAGTTTTCACTGTAAATGAATAATGGCATTGTGTAAAAAATGCTCACACTAAAATTATTCATTACCATTACTGATATGGGAATTGAGACAAAAGTCTGTGCCTTATCTTTGTATATGCTCAATCTGGCAACCTTACTAGGAGAACTAAAACATAATTGAATTTGCACTATCAAGATATATTTTATAATAAGTAAATTACCCTGGATGGGCTATGTAGGAAGAAAAGTCAAAATTGAGGCAGATATTAGAGGAGACAGGCTTTCAGTAGGAATGAAAAATCTGGGGAAATAAAGCCCACAGACTTGTCCAGAGCTGAGCATCTGTATGGATAAGTGGTGGATATGAGAGCTGAAATCTTGGATGGGCTGTAGCCTGAAATGTCTTGAGCAGTGAGATGAGACCTGCAACTGGGAAATACATGCAGTGCATACTGGCTGAGTGGTGGAGGTAGCAGAGTGGCTACCAGACAGAACTCTCACATCCACGTGGAAGTGGCTCACTGGGACTGAAGCCTGGGAGGAGTGACTGGGCAGCACCCACTGCAATATGGGCATCAGTGGGGCACCTGATGGAAATAGAGATGGAATGGGCACTGGAGGGACAACCAGAAAGCCAAGAAGAGATCTGTATAAGGAGGCAACTGGGACAAAGGCAAGCATCATTCTTTGATGTCCATCCTGGTCACTGGTGCCATCATTACTGGGGAAAGAGGATTTCTGAGGAGAAAAGATTAGAGAGAGTAGGCATGGGAAATCTAGAAATAATGTGATAGATTGGAGAGGTTAGTGCATGGTGATAGTGATTTTGTCCAGCAAGCAGAAGGGAAATTCAGGGTCAGATCTGAGGAGATCAGGAGATGAGACAGGAGAGTTAATCTGGGCCTGGGCAGGGGCCAGGGAGGAGTCAGCACCATAGGAAGTGAGTGATTGTCCTATTAGAAGAGACTAGAGGAAAGAAAAGAGCCAAGAACTGAACTTCAAGGCTATATTTAGAACTAGGAGAATTACAAGCAGTTACTAACAGCAGTGAAGAGCAGGTTAGAGAATCAAGTTGGAGAAGCAGCAGAACATGCTAGTACATGCCTGTAATTCTAGTGCTCAGAAGGCTGAGTCAGGAAGATCATGAGTTTGTGGCCAGCCAAGGCAACAGAGAAGGTTCAAGGCTATTTTGAATAAAATAATAAGATGCTCATTCAAATAACAAAGGAACAAAAGTCAAAGGGTTAGTGTCTTTACAAGGAAGGTTGACTATTCCTGTCTGTTACTACAGAACAGGGGAAAAGCATCAGAGAAAGCTCTACTGCTGGTGTGGTTGTCATGACCTTCAAGAGAGAACATGGCTTTGGGCAAAGCATACTTTAAAGAAAAATCATGTGAGAGTGAGCAGTTCAATGAATTATCACAAAGCCTTACTTTGAACTAGCCAAGCACCAAACAGAATGAAGTACACATGAATGTCCTGACAAGAAAGGACCTAACATACAGGAGAGGTAGTGTCACAGAGCCTTGAGGTAGAGCAAGGGAACAGGAGGAGACATTTTCATTTAGTTCTTGACAGAACTTAGAAAGTGCTTTCCAGTGGTTATTTATTAGAGAAGTAGTAACTAGAGGGGAAGATTTTTTTCTCTGTATAGTGTGATATTTTTGCAGTTCCTAAAGCATTTTCTAATCTTATATGTGTTGTACTTTTCTTTGTACTTTCACAGTGACAAGAGTTAGCTGGTTAGAGATATTATGGAATGGGGATGAGGAGATTGGAGATGTTTAATGTGTTAGAGATGATTCTAGGACTTAGAGACAAAGAGCTAAGAATGCAGATGAAAGACTGTGTCTTGCAGCCATGGGTCAGAATGTGAGTGGAAGAAGAAGCTGGGCAGAGGTAATGACAGCCACTGGGCCACCTCTGCAGGAAGGAAGCAAGGCTCAGAGGTGGAGGACATTTTGAAAATGCAGGTCTGAAAGAATAACAGACAAGGCCATCCCTGGGCAGGCAGCAAAAGGCTGAATTAAAGGGTGCCTGACAAAGAGTGGGACCTCTTCAGGGATCAGAGGAAAGGAAAATAAAACTGTGAAAAGGAGGAGTTTGGAGTTGTAAGGGCCTGAACTGCCATGGGGTCCTCCTTGATGTCAGTGGGTAAATGTCAAGGACTTGTGATGAGAACATTGTTCAGTGAGAGAGTATGAATATAATAAATAAGGAGAAACAGGAAGGCCCGTGCCAGAGTTTGGTGACATCAGCAGGAGAGAGTAGCTGTGACAGAGCAGAGCTGCTGAAAGGGACATGGGCAGAGAGAGGACCGGTCTAGGACTCGGTGGATGTGTGTTCAGATCTTGACTTTGCTGTTTTCTGATGACAAAGCCTCAGGAAAGTTACCAGCATACTCCATCTCTGTCACTGTCAATAAACTGAAGTAGAGAGTACAGTGATAAAGAAGCGAGGAGAACATTAGTGCTCATTACTGAGCTTCTCTTTCTACAGAGAGGTAACTGGGCCGGCAATGTGGCCTCAGCTAACAGCAGAGTAGGTGCCAGTCATGGGCTCTGTGCTGGCACCTGACGACTTTGGGTGGATTCCTGACTCTGGCACTTGATGATCCTAAGGCCTCAGGCAAAATGAGTCATATTCTTACTTCTGTTTGCATATCTCCATAAGGACATTTGTAGAAGGTTGCCATAGGTAGTAAATGGCTACTGTCTGGCCTCAGCCCAGAACCAGACCCTCGTGCCTCTTGCAGGCCACTCTTTAGGAATATTTCTCTTGTGAATTCTAGTCTATGCCTCTGGCATATACCAATTTAAGTTTGTTTGCATTTTTTTTTTTTTTTTTGTAATGGGAGCAGTGGTTCTTCTCCAACCCCTATCAGGAGATAAAGTAAAATACTTTGAAAGGACTCACCGTGCTTCTTTGTTAATTCCCTATAGCATGTTTCAGTTCTGAAAAACAAATTTCAGTCTAATATATGTTAAATTCATAACATAGGAGTTGAGTCAAAGTTCCATTAGTAGAAGGCAGTCATATGTCTTTCACCTGGAGTCATATATAATGAGGAAGGCACATCCAGTGAACAGCTCTTCCCTCAAGTCTGTGGGGGGACACTGGTTATTAAAAGTGAGTGGGGAGATGATTGTAATTTATAAAGCCATCAAACCTGTTAATATCTACTTCTAGAACTATAAATTCAAACAGGCTTGGAAAGGTCAGTTTGTCCTTCTCACCAACCCTAACCAAAACATGAAAATAAAGTAACTGCAAACTATTATAAAGTTATGCTGTCTTTTAGAGAGTTTCTGAAAGGAGATTGTATAATCTCCTTCAGAAATACAGCTCGGTTTGTTAATGACCCTCATTGTGGAAAAGGTCATTTTAATACCTAACCGGAGTCCCAACTGTTCTCATAAAAGGACAGGTCTTCCTTTGCCATCCTCATTAGACTTGCCCATGAGATGGTCATGAGCTTTGGGATAAATGAGCGGTCACGGACACCTACTGTGGGTCTATTCTCTTCTGAAACCACTCTTTCTGCATTCGTATCACCAAGAAATCACTTTAAAACTCCATCTCCAGACCAAATGAATCCATAAACATTTCCTCCCCAGGTCCCAGTTTCTGGCTGGCTCCTGATCTTTACAGCCTTTCTGCACAGATGCCTTGCACTCCACCCAGCAGGGAATACATTCCTCTATAGTCACTGAGTAATTTGAAATAGAAGAGATCTTTCAATCAGTTCTTTTGGCTTATTCCTTCAATATGTTTTGTTTATACCTGTAGAATGTACACAACAGTTTTGAGGGTTTTGATTGTTTGTTTTTTATCATCATGTATGGAATCCTTCCAAGCTTTGCCTTAGGCTTTTGTAGCTGTTCAATAGAGGTAAACAGACTGGAAGAAGGTAAGAAAGACATCAGTATCATGTGATGCAGGAAGCCTTATTTGTGAAACAAAGTCAGAGAACAGTACCTGCAGCCACAAAGAGAGCACCCTTCTCTCTCAGTGCTTTTGTTCAAAACCACTTTGAGCAATGAAGCCAGCAACACTATGTGTTGGCAGAAGAGCTGATGGTGATAAGCCTGTGTACAAATGGAAGTGAAAAGGGAGTTCTGATTGCAAGACTTTTCAAATAAAGCAAAGACTGTAGTTTCTTTAATGTGTCCCTCCTCCTCACAGTTGGGGGCCAAGCAGGCAGTCAGTAAATAGTTGTGCACAGTGATGTAGAAAGTTCTGCAGGAAATTATGGAGCCAGTGCTGCTTATGAGGAGATGAAAGCACTAAGGAAGAAGAACCAACTTACTGTCATTCTGATAATTAATGAAATGTGTGACCTGAAGTAAGATGTCAGAATCTCAAGCAAAGGACACAAGCACTGGAGACCTCACAGATAGGGCATATTGGCTGCACTGGCCAAGTGTGACCCTGAGGGAGAAGGGTGGCAGGCTGGCTTCCGACAGACAGGTGTACAAACACCGAGAGAATCACACTGAACACCTCCCAGGGCCTTTGGAGTCAGGAGTCCACCTAGAAGGTAAATTGTCACCACTGAATTAGGGGTAGAGTGTAGGTATGGACAGAACTCAGAAGCCCAGCAGGTCACGTGACAAAGGCTGTCAAACACAGGTCCTGACCGAGGCTGGCATTACCCTGCCAAGACAGTTTTCTTGGAATTACATGGCAGTGGTTTCCCACAGCCAGTCCCACAGCCTGACATGAGCCAAGTACAGACAGAGGGGAAAACAACCTGAATGAGATGAACTATAAGCAGGTAGAGAGAGAAGAAAGAAAAAAAGAAGAAAAAGAAGAAAGAACCATAATGATTCAGCATTAGAAGAATGTGTGTAAGGCTGTCTGATTGAGTTTCCTGAGCTGGAACATGTGAGTACTTGTGTGTAGCTCTCCGACTGCTCCCAGAACACCAAGGCCTCTGCACTGTCCATCTCTTTAAGGAGAAAAGAGGGAAATTTGGGCCTTGGTCACTTTTCCATGCATTCTCATTTCCTGTACATGGGTGATTCCTCCAACATGTTTGTTGAATTAATGGAATTATTATATCGTGAAGTTTGGCATCCCCAAGACAAACTTCTTATATAGTCAGGGGTGCTCTGCTTTCCTTCCATAGGAATCTCGCTCCTGGCTCCTAGCTCCTAGCTCGACCAGGGCCTGAGGGAGACTCAGTGAGGCCTGGTACTCACCTTGCAAGTCTTTCTTCTTTCCCTATGCTAAACCCAGAGTCCCTCCACACACTCTTAAAATGTTAGACTTTTGTATTTCATTCTCTCAACCTAAGTCAAATGGACTCTACAGGTTTTCCTGAGAGAGAAAACAGGAAGCTATAGCAAACACTGTAACTCAGTCTGGGTCTGAAAGTATAAACAGGATTCTTTGCCAAAAATAGAATGTGTATCCCAATTATTCGAGTACAAGAGAGAGACAGAGGCAAAGTGAGGACGCAGGAGGAGGACAGCATGTACCTCTCTCCTTTGCTCTTATTAGGTACCTGCCCAGTGAGGCCCATTTTTATTCAAGGCTTTGCCCTGGTCACCCTGCTGGCTTCTGCCTCTCGTGGTTTTTCTTCCCAGTAGCTGGGAAGCTAAGGGTGTCCTTGTCTCTGCATCACCAGTTCAGCCACAGAGCAGCAACCCTTAGTACACCAGAGGCTATTTGTCTGTCACCACCCACTTCCTGAGCAGGTGCTTCTCCCCAGATACACCTTTTAGGATGGTAGTGTCATCATTCAGTATAGCCCAGGGGACAGGCGGGCAGAGGGGATAAAGGTGATCAGTCCAAATCCAAAGTCGACTCACTGCCTAGTGCCCTGGCATGATGCACCTGCTATGTTCTCTTCCTGTCTTTGAGGTGGGTAGGATTATTCCCTCTCAGGAACTTCACCATCTAGGGTGGTAGGTGGGAACATGTGTAGACGGATGACCATCCTGTCCTGCCTCCAGATGGCACATGCAGTCATGTCAGTCAGCATGCCCAGGGTCCTGCTGCCTTGAGGACCAGCCCTCCCCCCATTGCCTTCCCATTCAGATAATCATGAAGTTGAAAGCAGGGGCCATATGAGACTCACCATGTTGCCGTGGTCTTTGAATGTCTAATAATCTCTGGCCTCTCAGAAACTTCTTTTGGGTGGTCATGCTTTTTCTTGCACTCTATTTTTGTGTGTTTATTGCACTATTACTGAGATGGTTCTGCTTGATTTTCTTGTTCACTTTAATTCGGTAGCACCTTATTTTACAGTCCACTAACTTTGTTGAAAATAAATTCTCTCTACTTGTGTGGTTAGTATTACTCATTTGGTAACATAAGTACCATATTAGGGTGCGGTGAATGTATAGTGTAAGTGCTGTGCAATTACAAGGTAAATATATGATGGGTTTATTTTGTCCTCTTGGCTCAACACAGAGTGACATCGTAATTACTTTTTGACCCATTAAGTGGACTTACCCATAATCTGTAGGAAGATTAATTATGTAGTTAGCTCTTGCCACTTTCTATTTCCACACACTTTCTGAGATTACGCCTCTTTCCGGCCTGCATTGTCTCAGATAAATCCTCAAGGCTAAACTGCAGTCGCCATTGTGATTTGGCTACAGGGATAAAGCAAACCTAGTGGTGCCTAGAAGGTGGAAAAGCAGCTATAGCACCTCCTGGGGGTGGGGAGACACCTATATTTTAAATTCCAACTAACGCTTTTATTTTTGCTTTGCCCATGCATTCAATAGGATGGAGTAGGAGAGGTATGGGAGAAACAGCATGTGCCTTCTGAGAGACCAGTCCTCCCCATAGTAGAATGTTGGAGTCTAGAATCTAACTGGGACCAGAAAGTGATTACCATGGACATAAGAGCCCCTGGGATCAAGACCTTCATCTTCCACAGTCAACAGTCTATGGCAATGACTGTGTTCCCCAAACTGAGGTCATCAGTGTTCTCTGAATCCAACTGACTTGTGTCAAAGCTAACATTCTTATTCGTGAGGTCTGGTCTTCTCCAGACTCATAGACCCTGGGTTACTTCTTGCCCTGCACCTCTCTTTGTCTGCAAATGCATGTGCCCCGGGCCATCAACCAGCAGAAGGGCCTCACATTATCTGTCATTTGTGTGGATCTGTCCTCTTTCACTAAATACAAAGTAGACTTGAAGGTGAACATGGCTTTTTAAAATATGTATGTTAAGGAGTTATCTGTCTTTAATAAGGAAAAGACTCTGCAAAACTGATTCTCTGCCAGTGTATTACATGGTAAGCTACCTTAATGCAGTTATTTGACTAGCATCATTTTGATTTATATGAGACATTTGAGAAACATGGTAATTGTGTGAGTGAAAGCACAACTCATGACTAGCTACATATGTCATTGTCATGAGCAATACTTCCAGAAATTCAATAGCATTTTCATTTTGTATCCCAAGGTGAATCTATGGCGCCATGCCCATGCTGGCCATTTAGCGTTTCTTTTGTGTCTTCCAGGCATTGAGAATGCCAGCGACATCGCTCTATATTCAGGCCTGGGCGCTGCAGTTGTGGCTGTTGCAGTCTTGGTCATCGGAGTCACCCTTTACAGACGGGGCCAGAGTGACTATGGAGTGGACGTCATTGACTCTTCTGCATTGACAGGTGGCTTCCAGACCTTCAACTTCAAAACAGTCCGTCAAGGTCAGCGGCGTAGGTCCCCCAACACCTCATCCCCAGGACCAGCAACTACATTTGCACAGGGACTCCAGAGTTCTTGGGAGCCTGTGTGAAAGTAGCTCTTGGCACTGGGAGCCGCTGCCAAATTGTTCGTACACAGCAGACCCATGCATGGACAGGCGGTCTGCGGCTGTCCTTGGCCACAGCAAGGACGTGTGAGTCTCAGGTCACCATTATCAGTGTTTGAAATGGGGCAATCCCATCTTTGATGTATGGTGAGCCTAATAAGTTATTTTATCTCAAATTATCCAATTTTCTCTTTTAAGAAGGCTGATTTGAAGATACATACTTAATTCAGTTAACTAAAGTATTGCGTCTTTCAGACTCAGAACGGAGTCCCAGACAACAACCTCCCACAGGTATTTATTACGCTAGAATTCGGTGTCTTCTGTTTTAAATAAGAAGACTTTAGAAAATATATAAAGGGTCAGTCAGTGAGCCAGGGAGAAAATGAAACGGCAGCCTAAATGGCATTCGGCTGCCACCAAGTCCAAGCAATCTTATGTAGTGGAGGAAAGAATATCTGTCATGTCAGACTATAGCAGTGCTCACTTTTAAAACTGAGGGCTGTTTAATTCTCTCAGATAAACCAGGTCTGTTCCTGATTGCAGGGCGGGGATGAGCTGTTCATGACTTTCATTTCAGAAAATCTGAAACCATCGCTCTTTGGGAGATGATATTTGTGACCTTGACCCTCACCGTTCATATTGTTACTGTTTCTATTTATTATAATTCAGTGACGCCTGTGGCACAGGTAGGGAAGTCTCAGAGCTTAGCACTGAGGAGAGAGCCCACTGATGTGGAAATGTCAACCTGCTAGGAAAAAAGACTAGATCTGAGAGAGCAGAAGTGGGTGACTGGCCTTGACCAGACTTCCGTAGCAACCAGTAATCTTGAACTGTAGACTGGCCCATGTTCATTCTCTTCCACATAGGCATTTTATATGCCTATGCTGCCTAAATTTAGAAAACATTTGTCCTTCTTCCTTTACATAAGCTAGGAGGGTATCTTAAGAGCAGACAACAATTAGGCCTCAGAAGGTTAGAGCTTGAGATCACATAGAGGAGAGACTTAGGGCTAAAACCCTGAAGTCTCCATGGAAACTTCTTTTCGGTGGCAGGATGGCTGTCCTTTCCCACTTCTTGTCTGGGAAGAGATTGCAAACCAGAGCCAGCTCTGAACCTGTAGAAGTGCATGTGCTTTTAAAAAGCATGCAACCTCTTTGGTGCTGCGTCCTGGCCCAGCAGCCCAGGCATGATAAAATCAAGCCTCACTGAGGAGCCTTCAGATCTCCAGGGCTTTCTCATTCTGTTTGTGCACCTTCCCCATGACTCAGTTCTCGGAACGTCCAAACAAGATGTGGGAAGAGGCAGGGTAATGGAGTTCCTGCTGGCACCATCACAAATTATGAAAATGGAAACACAATAGAGGCTAATACAATATGGCCTAGAATTGCAGCATTTTAAAAAATATCATATTTTAAGCATTTTTGTCAGGCCCCAAAGGAAAATTGTTGAATATAGTTTGGGTTTCAATTTGAGATGTCACATTGACGGACTGATATGGGTGGGAGGTTTGGGACTGAGGGTTATTTTGTTATTTACTAATAGATGAGATTACTTCATCACAAGAAAATATCACAGCATTTCTTTTTAATATTTGTCTGGGAAAAAACATTGGTAAGCCGCCACAGATGACAAAATCCAATTTCTTATGTTTTTGTACAGATTATTTTTTTCATTTGTTTTGAGACAGAAAGCAGATTATTCTGAGCTGTTCCCCACGTAGAATCTGAGTCACTCTCTGTCACAGTGTGCCTCTTCCTTCCTTCTCAGACATATGTGGCATTCGAGCAAACCAAGTACTCGGATGTAGAGCGGTTCATGAGGCCCCTAGACTGTTCACTCGGAGTGTGTATCATTTCGTGTATCCGATACACATTGATTTCTGACTTCCGAAAATGCTCCAAATTCCCCCAGAAATGTTCTGAAACCAACAGAGCTCTGTGGTAAACAGCACGACCTAGTCACCACGCTGTGTCATCACTTGCCATTTCAAATAAACAGCTGTTATTTTTGCTCCAATCTAGATTGCAAAACAGTTTTTTTGGTTAGCCCTCTTTGCTAGTTAAGATAATCACAAAAACAACAGTACCTGATGTTAGTTACCTGACCGAGTGCCAGAATTACTTAGAAAGGATGAAACATAAAGACTGTGAAAAGGGGAGATTTTTGCCTGTGGCGTTTAGAAAAATGGGCATAGAGCAGCCTCCTGATCACGAGGCCTGGTTATGAATGGCCGGCCTTCCCAGCTGGTCCACCTGCTCAGGGCAGGTGGCTGGGACTACAGGCAGCTCTGATCAGAGAAGCTGCCGCCATGCAGGTGGTTTGGAATTAGCAAAGGCCCCCAGAAGAGGGAAGCAGATGAGTGTTTTTGTGTCTGAGTGACAGATCAATGTTCTCTTACCAGGTAACTCCCTGCTCCTGAATCCAGCCATGCAGCCAGACCTGACAGTGAGCCGGACGTACAGTGGTCCCATCTGCCTACAAGACCCACTAGACAAGGAACTCATGACGGAGTCCTCACTCTTCAACCCTCTGTCGGACATCAAAGTCAAGGTCCAGAGCTCCTTCATGGTTTCGCTGGGGGTATCTGAGAGAGCCGAGTACCCTGGCAAGAATCACTCGGGGACCTTTCCCCATGGCAACAACCGTGGCTTCAGTACAGTGCATCCTAGAAGCAAAACTCCCTACATCCAAAACCTGTCATCACTCCCCACACGGACAGAACTGAGGACAACTGGCATCTTTGGCCACTTAGGAGGGCGCCTGGTCATGCCCAATACAGGTGGGTGACAGCTGTATCCCCACGTGCTCTCCAGCGTGTGCTTAAACACCTTTGATTTGCAGGATTACTGTCTGTCAGGGCCCTTTCGTGTTTCCCCTTCGGTGACTCCAACAGTCTACTGCATGCACACTGCAGACCAGATGAAACCTTGTAGCCTCCATCTCAGAACAGCATGGGCTGATACCCATACACCTTCAGGAGGTCTTGAGAGTCCCCTGGGTTTAAGCTACTTGAAAAATATTACCTACAATGTGATCGTGAAGCACCAAAGCCATTCGTTGGGATGACAGACAAGTATTGAGTTGATACACAACATAGTTCCATCCTATGCTCACCATCTAGTGAAATGACACTCACACTTGATCAGTAACTGACCTCTCAGAGTCCTTTGAATTCATTAGAAGTGCTATTTTCTGAAGGCAATGATGAGGAATCATCATGGAGTTCCTCTTTGGACTAAAATCTTCATTCAGGGCTCCAACAGAAGTGCCATTAACTCTGAAGCACTTTTTCCTCCTTTGTGTGGGAGAAAGATTCCCTGTTTTATTTTTTTTATTTGATTTCATTGGTACATTTTACATACACATGGAGATCACACTGGACGTGGAGAATTTGTACCAGTACATGACACAACTTAATTCTCATTTTTTCCCATTCCCCACTCACTCTAAAGTCCTCCACCCCCTAGTGCATAAATTTATTTTGTTTTTTTAACCATCAAATTTGTTCTTTGCTATCTTTACTTATACTCCTACCCCCCTTTTCCCTTTGAATATTTTCTGTTTCACAATATCTGTCATACATTTTAGAACTCATTTACATCTTCATTTTCTCATACCAGAGACAAGATATGGTATTTGTTCATCTGTGACCTATTTATTTTACTTATGAGTATGTCTCAAGGTTCATCCATTTGAGTACAAGTGACTCGAACTTATCATTCTTTATGGAAGACTAATACTTCATTTTATAAAACAAACCTCTTATCCAGTCTCAACTTGATGGGCCTTTGGGTTGTTTCTAATATCTAGCTATCACAAACTGACCTCCTAAAACATGGGTGTACATATGTTGCTGTGATATGAATCTTTTAATTCTTTCATGTATATACCTAGCAGGGAAATGGCAGGATCAGATGGGACCTTTAATCCTAGTTTCCATGTAACCTATTTTGCAGCAGGTTTAGTGTTTCTGTTTTAATATTTAAGAATCTAATCCACTTTGATTTGAGTTTAGTGCATGGTGAAAGAGACAGATCTAGCTTTAGTCTTTGGCAAGTTGTAGCCCAATTTTTTCAGCACCATTTGTTAAACAGGCAGTCTTTCCTCCATTGTGAGTGTTGCACCTTTTTCAGAGATGAGGTGGCTTAGTATACATAGAGTTGTTTCTGGATCTTCTCCTCTGTTCCTCTGATCCTCAAGCCTATTCCTTTGCCAGTACCATGCCATTTTTGTCACAGTGGCTTTATAGCATAGGTTCAAGTTGGGGGTCATGATACCCTCTGCTATATCTGTGTTGCCTAAAATTGCTTTCATTCTTCCCAGTCTATTGTGGTTCCAGATGAATTTTTGGATTA
The DNA here is from genome assembly GCA_004026965.1 of Petromus typicus. NCBI lineage: Eukaryota > Metazoa > Chordata > Mammalia > Rodentia > Petromuridae > Petromus > Petromus typicus. The sequence goes on from PVIR01000532.1 coordinate 164,394, forward strand.
TTTTCTCTAGCCTTGTGAAATATATTGTTGGGATTTCAATCAGGATTTCAGTTTTAACAGGATACATGGAGATGTCCATCCCAGGCCACGTTTTATATACCATCCTATCTCTGGGTTAATCTTGAGTTGCTTCCCCAGACTTGAGTTGACCGTCTCTCCTCTGAATTCTAACCAGTGTGAAGCTTTGCTAAATCAGATGGTTCCCCATTGACTCCTGAGACCGGCAAGACCTGCGGTCTCTAGAAGCAATGCCAAACAGCAGGTAGCCTTGAGCCAGGATCTCCACATGTTTTTCTAGAAGGTAGACCTGAGTAACATCTTATCTCTTAGATGGAACCTGGACAAGGACTAGTTTGTGGCTACTCTCAGTCAACTGCTCCCTCCAAGTCTCATTTGGTGACTTGAACTTTTCTTAGATTGATGAACAATGTCTTATTCTCTCCAAGGTTAGTTGCTTCCTTTCAAATATGCCTTCAAAATGCTTTTTGATTTTTTAGAATAGCCCTCCAATGCTTCCTTAGGAATAACTGTGTTTGTACAGACCATTGGTTCTTCAGATCTTCTTTGGCCAGTATTTGAGGGCGTGATAGCATCTTGCTTCAAATATATATGAGTATTCACTTGTGATGCAATTCTTGTGGCTGATAATTGTGTACTGGGTTGTGGTTCTGGGTTCTGATAATTGACAGACTCGATGTGAATGAATCAGCCATATCTATCAATTATTTTTTTTTGGCAAAAATTCATAAATAAGTGTGGGTCCTGGATAAAAAGAATAGACAAAACCCTTGCCTTCTCAAAGAAGAGGACACACATCAAATTCATGTGAAAACACGAACTGAGTCATGGTGCCTGGGTTTTCGCCTATTTCTTGCTCAGGCTTGGCTCTTACAGGACTCTCACTGTCTCCTGGTTAAAATTTTGGTCAGTGTCATCCAGCCTCTTCTCGTTAGCATACCTGTGTGCATGTGCACTTCTACACAAAGTCCAAGACAGCCTGGCCTGGCCTGTTTATTTCATATTCCTCAGAGAAAGAGGTTGAAATCATGCTGAAACTGAGATTTTGCGTTTTGCCCTCTGAATTGTGAAGTTATCTCACTAAAAACTGACATTCTGATAGCACTGCCAGTGCCTGCTGCACACTTCCTCTGTGAAAGGGGTATTTTCAAAGTTCCTGTCAGGGCTTGGTAGGAAGACGGAAGCTCTTTACTATGAATGAATTGGGGGAAAATAAGCATAGGTATTGAAACATACTCCCTGTTACTTTGCAGATCATAAATACAAACTGTGCCCTGGGGAAATGAAGCTTAGAAAGCTAAGCACAGGAGTGACATCGTTCTAATATCACCCATCCCAGGATGTTCGACATGTGCTCTAGAAGTCATTTATTATGAAAAGTATGAAACAGGAAACTCAGACAGGTGGCCTTGTTGTCATATCAAATAAAAGGCTGCCGGAGTAGCAGGTGGAGTTTGGGGGAGAATATTTTTCTTTAATCAGAGACAACTGATAAATGCCATATTGAAAATGGATACTTCTTTAAGAGACACAGGCATAATACTTCCCTCCAGCAGCTCACGTTCTTCCTCATGTATCACTGGGCACTACCACCAGCCCTCTACTGTCCTCCATGGACCACTGTCTCAGTCTCCGTGTATGGTCTGCATGTTCGGATAGGAGGAGGGAAATCCGTTTGAAAGATAGTAAGACATCTGATCAAAAGAGAGAGAAATAAAGATTCAATGATCCTATAGACTTTTGTTGGATTTGAAAGTATCTGAACAATATTTCCGTGTGAACGAAGGGCATGGAGCTGAATCGGGGGAGTGAGATGCAGTGTGATCCGCACACACCCTTCCTCAAAAGTCATTTTACAAATCTGTTTGGATCTGGAGGTGGAGCGCTGGGCTGTGACAGCTGACATGAGACAGCATGGCTCTGAAGCCTCGCCTTTGTGCTGAGGAAACTGTGTCCTGCGCATTCAGTCATTTGCACATCCGTGCGACTGTGTGCCAGGCAAGCACCAGTGCTGTTGACAGAGCAGGTGTAACTGACAGCTGAGGGTCTGCTCTACACTTGAAGGACGGGATGTGTGTGTCTGTCTGTGTGGCCTAGAAAGCCTAACAGGTAAGCAGTGAAGAGAAAGTCCTGCGGGGAACTAAGTCAAGACGGAATCACGAGACATGCTTAGGTTGACCGAGAAGCACAGGGAGCATTGCGCTTACAAGCTTGCAAGCTGTGTCCCGTGATAAGGGAGGGTGTAGTGGACGTCATCCCACTGGGCAGCTGCTTTGAGGGAGAACAGCCTGTGGAAGGAGCCAAGTGTGAGAGCTCCCTACGTGTGGCAACTGCATTGCTCCCACTGAGGACATGAAAGTCCAGAAAGGAGAAGGCTCTCCCAACTGAGAAGTTGTGGCAAGTTTTGCATCTGCCTCGTTCTTAGAGCTAGTGGAAGATATTGATGATTAGTAGCATGTCACCAGGTAATGCTCATAAAATGGAAATCACAACTTGTCTTACAATCAGTTTTGCATTCTCAGACTGTAGAACTGTTCATAGATATATTGAGTGATACTAGGATACTCTGTCATCTCTAGATTTAAATTGGTATTTAGCAACTAAAGAGTTTTCCATGGAATTAAGTCTAACCAAAGGGGAAAGGTGAATGCTACATGATTCAAACTCTAGGAAGATGTCATGAGATTTTGTCAGTTTAATAGTTTTATATTTCATTTCTCTTTATAAACAAGATTTCCAGAAGCATCTCTGTTGGCCAGAGTGATATATATTTTTTATGGCAGTGAAGGAGAAAGAAGGGGCACTGAGTTGTGACTGTGTGTATCTTCTCTCCCTGCATCAGAGGATTTTACTGAGGTAGTGCAGCTGAGATTTTATTTGACATTGAAGTGAATATAGTTCCATCGACTTTAGCCTTAACTCTATCAAGTTCTATTTGCAAATTTAAGACTATATTAGTTATACAATAACCTAGAAGTTTCCTAAGTTCACCAGATGCTTTTACCTTTTCAATTTTCCTGAAAAAATGCAGTAATTCTCTAAACACAGCTGTCATCTTTCCAGATTCACATTTTTTAAATTCAAGTCTTTATTGGTACATTGTGAGTGCACATCATCATCACATTCAACATTGATGGTTTGTACCAGAATATGACATGACTTGATTTTCTTTTTTCCCCTTGTCCCCACCTTGTAACCTGCCCAACATACATAAGCTTTGTTTCCTTTTTCATTGCTATCGCATTGTTTTTCATTTCATTATTTACCCCTATACCCTCTCTCTTTTTAAATATGTTCTATTTCACAATATCAAGTATATATACCAGAATTCATTTACATCTTCGTTTTCTCTAACCAGAGAAAAGATACAATATTTACATATCTGTGACCTATTCAAATGGATGTACCTTGAGGACATCCTTGTAAGTGAAATAAATAGGTCACAGATTCACAATTTTTAAGACAACTTCATAGCAAGTTAAAGGGAAAAAGTTAGCTTATCCATCATCTATTAATATTTGTTTCAAGTGAATGGAAATAGCACTTAAATTCTGGAGCAAATTTAGCTGATCTGGTGGTAAACTCTTATATTTTCAGATATGTTTAATAATATTTGGTTTTAGGACACTCAGTCTCTTAGAGAAGTAAAAAAGACCAGGAAGATTTAAAATGAATGTCTACAAAAACAACTGGACTGGGAGTGGAGCTCAGTGGTAGAGCACTTCTCTAAAACACATGAGGTCCTGGGTTCAGTCCCCAAGAGCACAGCACAAGTTAATGGGCTGCTGTGAGCACACAGCTGAACAAGGTGCTCCTGTCTATGCCTTTGTTACAATGCAGTATCCTACTTAATATCTTGGACTTCATAAATTTTGCAAAGATTAGTTCACAAATGCCATGAGAAGGCTTCCTGCAGACCTCTGTAAGGTGCTCAGGAGTGGTGCATCAAAGCAGTGGGAAAAGTCTGTGGGTAACCTTTTGACTTTTTATGTTTTAGGGGTAAGTTTACTCATACCACATGGCGCCATTCCAGAGGAGAATTCTTGGGAGATTTACATGTCCATCAACCAAGGTGAACCCAGGTAAGAAACAGAAAAGGAAGGCATATCAATGACATTTTTAAATTACAGGTTGTGACTTTTGCAGGCTTATGCTAACGTTATAAAGATAATAAGGCATGATAGGTAGAGGTAAGACAGTTCACTACACTCTCTAATGCAGCAAATCTGTAAGAGGAAAAAAAATCAGCTGTGAAAGAGTTGGAGGGAGTAAAACAATACACGGCTTCACGTTTGATAGTCCTCTAACAGCAGACACCAAATGGAAAAGACTTGGTGGACGGGGCAGATGCAGGGCCTTCCCATAAACATTGCCTACCTCAGTTAGGCTTCCTCTCAAAAATAAATCAAACTGACCCCAAAGGTGTTCTTCAGTGCTAGGTATTAGGAAAATCCATGCAGTGGGTGACTCATGACGGCTTAAGGTCAGCAAAAGACCTGCTTTCTCTACAAGCTCAGATACAGTTTCTCAGGCAATTTTCCTCCATGTAAAAATATGGCCTTAACTCCAATAGCTTTCAGGTCTGACAAATTTCAGCAGCGTTAAATTCAATTACACAAACCAATACAAATCTTGTATCTTAATGAAAGTACTTGGTTATTTTCTTAGTACAACTATAATATTTGTAGAAATGTTGCTTTCCTCCACACATGATAAACCTAACTCCTCTTAAGAAGGCAATTTGTCTCATAAACTGGATATATACCTCTGGCATTTTTAGTCATAACATCTTGGTTATTTTAAAATAATTTTTTGTTGTTAGCAAAAAAAAAAAATACACAAAAGAAAAACACTGGAAAGGAAAGCAGCCGAAGAGACAGATGGTTTGAACAGATTTGGATAGCTATTTCTATAAAAGGGTTTCTGAGTACCCAGTGGTTCTAATGTTCTGCTCTGTAGAGCCTGAGGAGAATGGAAGAGGGTTGTTGATGAGGTTCTTAAAGTGCATCTGTGGAGCCATGTTGTGTTGGCCACTTGTGGTCTTTCCTCCATCCTGCAGAATTACCTGTTCTTCCAGTGTTTCCAATGATAGAAAATTTAAAAAGGTTGCAAAGGCTTAGGTGTCTATAGCAGGCTTTATTGGGAAAAGTAATCAGTTGGAGCCACTTTATACAACAGTGAGTAACGTGGCCAAGAGGATGAAAAAGGATTCTAGACGTCCTGTGTAGCCTCTGGGGGTGGGAATAGGGTAACAGGAAGGGAAAAGGTACTGCATACTTCCAGAATTGGTGGGTCTTTCCATGACAGAGTAATGACATCAATGGTCAAAGGGAAGAGTGTCTCTGTTGAAAGTGGCTATTTTGGCTTTACTCTTGGTGAGTGTAAGGGGTTGTGGGAAGGAGTATAGTATTTTTACAGAAATGTCAAACCTATCATTCTTGCATTTTGTTTTATGGAAAATAGCTGGAGGTCTCTTCTGTAAGTTCTTCCTGATACACATGGGCGACGAGGCTAGGGGGGAAATGGAGGTAGTGGCAACAGGCTCAAGTGGAGATAATGTCCATAGGCTCAGAAATACCCTTTACAAGTTGATAGCCAGTAATGAACAGCTCTATCCAAGTTTGACTGATGAAAGTTCATGTGAGCTCCTGTAGGAAATGCTGAAAACATTGGAACAAACAGTGTTCACAGCACAAAATGATAAAATAATACCGAGTGGTCCTATAAGAGGAAGTATCCAAGAGCCAAGATCATCTCACCAAAAAATGGAACCTTGAGGTTGGAATTGGGCACAATGGTTTTTATTCTGACTTGCCGTGTTATTTTACTACTCCTGAAAAAAAAAAAAAAGCGCATAAAAAAAGTGGAATAATAGCAACATTCTTCCCTCATGAAGGTACATATTCCCCCTTGTTCTACTGATAGGATTACCTCAGTTAGAGAATCTGTTACATTGTATTGCTATCCTCCTGAGTGGCATCAAGTTGTTCGGAGTTGGTTACCTAGGTCTAAAATTTGCTTTTGGCCTAGAGCAGTGGAGCTTCTTGCTATGGCTATCCCCACCCAAACTGTCAGAATTATAGGGTCCTACTTTTTACAGATAAGGAGAGGAGATAGATGTCCTCCTTGTCCTGAATACACTTCTATGTTGGGTATTAGATAGGTAAGGGTACTTAGTCTCATTTGAGAGATTGTAAAGGTGAGAGATTCTGTCATGACAGATTATAAAGGCTCTGTTTGGGGCAAAAAGTGATTCTTAGTTGATGTTTTGGACATCAGTGCATAAGGCAATCACATCTGCTGCTTCTACAGCACCTCTTAAGGCACGAGACATTTCCCACACATTTATTGAAATAGCCTCCCCCAGGGTCAGTTTGATTGAATGGCTGATCTCGAAATATTCCTAAGGCTCAATAATAAAGGGTGGTTAATGGCACACACACACACCCAATAGTCCTGTCCTAGGTAAGGATTTACTGTTTGTAGAATGCTATGGGTAGAGTTTATAATGTGTATTGTCTCAGGATAGATACATACTTTGCCTTGGTTGACTAACTCATGTTAGACTTGAGAGAGCCAAAAGGGATCAGTTTAAGTTTAGGCTCTGGGACTTTAATCTGGGGGAAAATCAAGAGGTTTTTACACCCTTTTGATAGTAGACAGTTGTCCTGGAGGTTTCCAGCCCTCCTAGTTGATGTGGATAGTTGGGTCAGCCAGAAATCTAGTCCCAATCACTGGGGTCCTGAATGATGTACACTTCCAGATTGCAGGATCTCAGCGGACAAGTAGGTGATGTAGAGAGGGCAATTAATGGGGGGGGGGGTCACTGCTTTCTTGCATTTCTTTATAGCACTGACCTCCATGCTTTTGTGAGTCACAGTAGTATCCAACAGGGCTGTCAAAGCCCTTTTTTTCTGTAGGACCAGCACTTACACAGAGGAGTAGGACACAGAAAATGATGGAGACCTACAAAAATTCCATATTGGTTGTTTCCACTCAGGGCAGAAGTGTTTTATATATGTTTAATACCTCCACTGCCAGTTTAGATCTGTACAGTCTGTACACCAGTGACCTGTTGCTGGATGTGCATCAAAATAGAGTATAACATTAGGGTGGGGTGATGTCCATTGAGAATGATGGACCATCACTGGCGTGTCAGTCTCATAGTTATCCCTGAAATGCCCCATATCCCAGTACGTCCTCCTGATTTAGAGCTGTATCAGCAGCTGCTATAAACATTTAAGTACCCAAAGAGTGCTGCAATAGCCCAATACATAAAAGTTAGCAAACATTTTTGGCAGATGTTTTAAGTATTTGGGGCTACATCTCCCAAACCAACCAACCAGTTAGTGGTGAATGCCAAATAGTACCCCATATGGTTAAAAGTAGATAAATGTCACCTGTACCCAATGGTCTTCAATTGGCAAGTA
>PVIR01000533.1:0-56433 GCA_004026965.1 Petromus typicus
GTATGTCCATTTAAGTAGAAATGATTCAAACTTATCATTTTTTATGGCAGAGTAGAACTCCATTCTGTAGAAGAACCACAGCTTTTTTATCCAGTCTCCAGTTGATGGACACTTGGGTTGTTTCCAAGATGTAGCAATCACAAATGCTTTTAAGTCTAACAAAACCCACTTCATTGGTTTTCTTTTTGTGGATTATGCCTTTAGTGTCAGACCTAAAAAGTCATTGCTGGGCAGAAGATGATCTAAATTCTCTCCTATTTTATCTTGCAAGAGTGTTTTACATCTAGGTGTGCTGTTCACTCTCAGTTAGTCTTTCTGAAAAGTCTAGGCTTGAGCCTGTATTGTTCCTTTAAGAGCATCTTTGTCCTTTAGAGTTGCCTTTGCTCCTTTGTCAAAGATCAGTTGACCGTATACCTGTGGTTATTTCTGGGTTCACTAGTCTGTTCCACTTACCTGCTTACCCTTATTCTTCCACTGTTCCAAGGCTAGTAATGTTGGACTTCAAATTTTGGCATTCTTCTACAACATTAAATTGATTATTCTGGATTTTTCCTCTCCATGTAAAATTTAGAATCATTTTGTTAATATTCACTATCTTACTTACTTTGAGCCTGAGATACAACATCCAACCCACATAACTTAAAGAAGGAAACATTTATTTGTGCTCGTATTTCTAGCCCAGGGTCCGCTGCTCTGAGGCAAGATGGCACAGCAGCGGGGCCTGGCAGAGGAGAGCTACCTACCCCATGGTAGCCAGGAAGGAGCAAAAGGTGGAGGCTGAAAGGGGGACACACCCTTCCAGGTCATACTGCCAGCGACCACTTTTCACCAGGGCCCACTTCCTAAGACAGAGCCAGCATTGTTGTCCCACTGTCCAGTCACCCTCCAGGGTCCCCACAGCAGAATGCGAGAGGCACCGGAGGGACCTTCACATGGAAATCATGACATGCACAAACCAACCTGCTGAGACCATGTGTGGGGTTGCATGGACTGCAACAGACCAAGGAGGGACGACAGTACCTTGGCCATCCTGAGCTGTCCTGTCCATGAACATGGGATACTGTTCTGTCTGTTTTGTTCCTTCATGTCTTTCATCAGAGTTTTTTTATCATGTAGAATTCTGTGGATGGATTTTTTGTGCTCCCCATTAGTATGTTAAACTCTGACCTTAGGTTCATGTCACACTGAAGTGTATGTAGTCTTTGGTTACTAATTTAATAATGAAAGTAGAGTCTTAAAAATTGGATTAGTGTCCTTGTGATAGAGGCCTATGTAAGAGTACGGTGATATGCAGCCCCACCTATGATATTTTTCAAGCAGTCAAACCTGACTAAGGTCAAAGCCTTGCACAAAGCTCATTGGGTTTATATCTCAGTGTGCAGTGTTTCACGCGTCCACGCTTGACCACGGGGAGTCAGTGGTGCAGCATACTGACCTCACACCCATGACTCTGTTTTGATTGCCCCTCACTTCAAAGAGTCCTTGTTGACTCTTTCAGATTTCCTACATTGGCAGGTTTATTTTATTTCCTGCCTGTGTACTTTGATTGTCTTTAGTTGTCTTGTTACACTGGCCAGGGCCTCGTACACTGTACTGAAAAGAGAACATACCTGTATTTTGCCTGGTTTTCCTAAAAGAACTCCAGGCTTCCCACCACTAAGTGTGCTGTTAGATGTGGTACTATTGTGGATGCTAGAGTCCATTTAAAAAAAAATATTTTTCATGCCCCTTCATCTTGTCAGTCCTGCCTTTTCCAGACCAGTGTCCAGTGCTCCTGCTTCTCAAGACCTTCCTGCAGTGTTCAGAAGCCTGGGCTTCTCCACAGCCAGCCGTTCGTCAGTGTGGTGGAGCTCAGTGTGCACCGAAGAGCATGCTCCCCACGCACACTCTGCTGGCTTGGCTCTCACCAGGTTGAGCCCTGCAAGTTGAAGGGCATGAAGTGTTCCCTGGGATCCACTCACAGCACACGCACTTGTGATATGTACTTTGCAAATGGGAATCCATTGTGAGAAAGTGGAGCCTACTTGCTTACCAAGACTTCTAATTAATTCAGTCACTGCAGTTCCCTCTATCGAAGATGAATGGCACATTTCCTTGTCGTTAAATTGAGGACTGTGTTTATATAGTCATCTGTCCCAGCAATGGTGTGCCCTAGATGCTTATACATCTTACAGTCATACTGCTTCTTCCATTCAGCTCTGGTTAGTGTTTCCAAAGTGTTGTGAGTAGAAACCCTGGGAAGAATAAATGAATACAGAAATAAAGTGAAATGTGATCGGCTGCTTTATTCTTTGGTGTGTGTGCGTGTGTGTATGCATGTGTGTGCATGTGATCACTGGTGATGGGGTCTCCTACCTCCTTGTATGTGATAAAGAAACACCATGATGTGCACAGAGCAGCCACATCTGATGAGGAGACAGCACTCTCCACATGAGCAGCCTTGCACCAGTTGAAGGAAAATGGCACAGATACCGAGGGCATTGGGTTTTGTGATTTCAAACATGCTAAGCCCAGGCTGCTTCTCGCTGGGTCTTTCAGAGCCTGATTGACAACAGGACTGACAGCTGCTGCATCCTGTCAGTCATGACACCTGTGCATTTTTCATTCATTCGTTTCCCATAATCCATGCTGTTACAACCATGTGTATAACCATGAAGCTTCCATCAGGTCTGGGCGGAGCAGTGTCATTGGAAGTCTTGTCGGCAGGTCTGGTGTGGCTACATCCTGGTTGGAGACTTTGGAATTTCTAGGCCAGGCTCCTGGGTGTTTGTTTCTCTTATCTCTGCCTCCAGCTAGTAAGTCTTTGGACAAGGTCAGGGTGTTGGCCTGGGTGTTGCCCAGGTTCAAGGGGTGGAGGGGAGTGGCCCTGAGCCCCAATTACAGCATTTACCTATCTGTGCAAATGTGTGTGTGTGAGACTGTGTGTGTGTGGTTACAGATAAAGGAAATGATGCTTGGGGTTTCCAGGTGCGTAAGAAAACAGAGCAGAGGAACAATTTGAAACAGTCTTGTGAGCCTTTCCATAGATGGACCTGAAGTTTATCAGCCAGTAACTGCGGAAGTGGAGTTACCTCTGACAATCTTGCTTCCAACCTTGAGACTGTGGAGGGGTCTGGAAAAACTATTAACCAGAGTTCCATTTTTTCCACCCCAGTTCTTCAACTATCGTCTCTGGACTTTGGTTTCTTGACAGTTTTCTTGTTTTAATTCATAATACAAAGGTAGTTAGTTTCTATGATGTCATCCCACCACAGAATTTCACAGCAATTATGGAGGATCCTTTGATATCATTCAGATGTAGTTACCGTAAGGCTCTGCCTCACTGCTAAATGTCAACATTGTTTTCTTTCTTTTCTCCAGTGCCTGCTTTCCTCTGTCTCTGTCTCTCTCTCTTCCTCTCACACAATCCCCCCAGTTAATGAGCCTATTAACATGGGCACACATTTGTGCCCACTATAAAAGTAGCTTCATAAAAGGATGTGTTTTTATTATATATATGTTACATATAGATTATTAATTTTATTTAACAATAATAATTATTATTAAACAATTAAGTTCGGGAACTAAAATATATATACTGCATATATAAGATATAGTATATATTATTAATATATTAATATTAATAATATATACTATATATTACATATATTATATATATGTGAGTGATATATATATGTCATATATATGTCATATATATATATATATATATATATATATATATATATGTCATTTCTTGAACTTTATTATTTCCACAGTTCTGGTCTCAAACTAGAACTGGTTCAGATTCAAAGGTCAAGTTCAATTTTGACCTGATGAGGAAGTTGGATTATAGTTTCATCCAGTTTGGTTTGCAACCAAAAGCATGGAGAGAATTGAGTTCGTGGGCTGAGGCACCACTGTATATATGTCCACTGTCCTCAACCTTACTCCGTTCTCAGGGTCTCTGTGGTCCCAGCATTAGTTTGGTTAATAGCGCAACAATTTTCTTCAATAAATTCTAGAAAAACTCCAGAAGAGGTCAATGAAAAAAATTTCCCTCCTATTAATGCTTCGAAAACCCAATTAACTGAGTCTTAGTGCCTTAGGGAAGAGCATTTTTGTCTTGGTTAAAGCAAGCTCTCCTCTTAGTAGAAACTGAAATTATTTTATAGGAGCTTGAAGGTGACTGTCAGACACAGCCTTGGTTTCAAATGCTGAAAACGTAACTGAACTGATAAAGTTCACACACAGAGGCCAGAGTCGGGGGCCCAGGGCCACGGGAAGCAGCTCAGAGACAGGGGAGACCAGAGGTGGGGAGGGGAGGCAGGAGGGCAGGGAGCGCCAGGCCTCCACCGCCACCCAGGCCTCTTCCAGCACTGCCTTGACCCTCCGCTCCACTGTGAGCAGGCCGCTGTGGCATATGGCCCTAGAGACCTTTGAGAAACTTCAGCAGCAAGAAAAGGTGTCCCCCACGTGTTGTTAGATGGGTATCAGATGTGGGCAGCAGTGGGCAGGAGCTCATTGGCGGCTTCATCTGATTTTGTGCAGCTGGTCCATAGCGTCTGACTGGAGATAGCATAGTAAAGATGAAGGATCCTTCCTAATGAGGCCAGGGTCTTGGCATGAGGGGGACAAACTTAGAACTGAGCTTTTATTTTTCAAAAGGAGAATTTGCTCTCTTCTCTCTTCTCATTGTTTTTGTGTGTGTTGGGAAGCAAGGAAAATCCACATGGCAAGTGCTATCCTCATGCTCTCCCTCGGGCTTTTGGGCCCAGAACTGGTTGGGGACAGACTTGCCTTGAGATCCCCAGGACATCTGTCTGGCTGGCAGTTAACGCTCTGAGTGTTGTGCTGGGGGCCAGGAAGGCTGAGGCCTGCGCCCTCCTTGTGGGACGGGTAGATATGGAGGGAGCCGTGCAACCAGCTCACGTGCTAAGAGGAAAGTTAATAGCATTTTGGTTTCCAAAACCAGTATTTTTGCTGCTCAGTAAAACGCAATGAAATGAGTACAGACAAGGCGAAAACATGTAATTCCAGCTTCCATTGGCAACTGTTAATTGTGGTGGTTAACGAAATGATCAGTGATTATTTTAACAGCACAGATAATTTAGTGATCATTATTCTAGCAGCAGTATGTAGCCAGCCTGTGATTTCCACAACTGCTATAGAATACAGGTCTTATCTGTTCCATTTGATTCATTAGCAAACATTTTGCCTATTTATTTCTACTTTCTTTTTCCTGTGAATTTATATGTGTGTGCCTAAGTTATGCTTATGCAATTATATTTCTTTTTCCACATCACAAAGAGAAAGATTTCATGTTTCCTTGAACTACAATTTCAAATGACTGCATAGACAGACCAACCATCTTTTTATATCAGTCACTATTTTGACATGAAAACATTTGCAAAAATTTCCCATCGTGAAGAAAACAGTGCTCAGGGCCTGTTTTGTGGATACATGTGATTGTTCCTTTCTGCTCAGTGGCTAGAAGTTTCCCAGTTAAGGAGCAGTTTGACGCTCTCAATATATCTGCCAAACACTTACAGTGTAAGGTTGCAGCAGGTGACCCTGTCACTTGGGGTGTCACTTGGGGGCTTTTTGGCAACACTATTCAGACACCTTTGTGGAGGTGACAGTAGGTCCTTATGTCTAGTGGATGTGTTTTAAAGGATGTGGTTAATCTAAACACGTGGGGTTGGAGTATCGATTATCTCCCCCAGGTGCTCTGAAACTTGGACACCTGTTTCTGTAATGTTACATTTTGTAAGTGCTATAAATTCAGTAAAAGGGTTTATGTTCTTTAAGGTGACATTAAATGTGTTTTCTGTTCCTCAAAAGGATACAGAGGGACAGTCAACCTCCGGGCCCACAGGAAAGTCCATTCCCAGACCCCACGTGGGCACCTGCGATCACAGACAGTATAGGACCTGCATAGAATATGTTTTTCCTTATACTGTGATGAAGTGTAAGAAATAGTAAGAGATTTACAGCAACAAGAATGATAAAAAACATCATAGATGTGCTGCAGCAGAGCTATGTTGGGTCTGGTCTCTGTCTTCCATGGCCAGGGAACGTTGATGCCCGTGTGCTGTGGCCAGAGGACGTTGAAGCTCATGTGTCGTGGCCAGAGGATGCTGAAGTTCACGTGCCATGGCCAGGGGATGCTGAAACTCACATGCTGTGGTTAGGGGATGTTAAAGCTCGTGTCCCATGGCCAGGGGATGTTGCAGCTTACATGCCGTGGTCATGGGACATTGATACCTGGGTACTGGGATGCAGCATTAGGCTGCTACCAACCTGATAACTCATCAGAAGTAGACTCAAAGTGAATGCGTGTTCCTGAAGGAGCAAAAAACAAAAGCAAGAGCCAAGGGTTGCTTTCATGACTTTTGCATCACTGAGACAATACCAATCACACCCAAATTAAAGGAGGAAAAGCTTATTGTCTCTCACAATTTGTAGAAGTTTCAGTCCATAGTCCACACAGGATTGGATGGCTTCAGAACAGGATAGCGCAACAGAGGCCTGGTGGCGGGGAGCTACTCATACCATGGGGGACAGGAAGGCAGAGAAGGGGGAGGGAGTGAGCCTTCCAGGCCTCGCCCCTAGTGACGCAGCTCCTCCACCGGCTTCACCTCCCAAAGCATGCTCAGCTGTAAACTCACCCTGACCCAATTATGACCACAGCCCCCTTTTCAGTACATGTGACACAAAGGGGCCCCTGGCTATAAATTATCAAGGATATATTGCGTCTACCCACTGTCTTATGCTAGACATAAACGTGAATTCATGGTTAGCAGCTTGCAGTTTACCCACCAGCTTCCGACATCCACATGCCCTGGGTGACCATCATCTCTTCTGAGGGGAAGAAATCTCACCCTAACCTACCTAGAAAAAGAGCAAGAGTTTTCAAGATGCTGTTTCCTTGTTGAATTTTCCATATGCCTTGGCAGACCTGGGGTGATCTGGGAGCCACTGGCACTGTGAGGATGTGTGTGTGTGTGTGCGCGCGCGCTGGAAAGCTGGCAGGGCCTTTGGAATGCCGTAATCTTGTCTGTTCCCAGAGAGCACGACTCCAAAACTCAGCGCCTGCTGCTCTCCTGTGGGCCTGGAATGGGCTTTCCCCGGTTGGCTCCGCGGTCAGTGAGTTTTGCTCTGGGTGTCTGTACACTCATCTTGGAAACTGGGCAGGTCTGTTTCCCTGTCCTCCACACCCATTCTGAATGTCCACCTCCATCAGACTGTCTGAGGGGACCTGCTGTGAAGACGCTGGACTGTCCTCTGAGTTCCCTTCTGACTCTCGTTTCTGTGGAGACTGCAGCAAATGTGCTTGTGTGGGAGCCCGTGTCCAAGTCCTTGCAGGGCCTCAGGTTCCAAAACAAGATTGACCCTGCTGTCTTCGAGCAGCCTGATTTTGAGGCTCCTTTTCCAGGCAGCCCTGACGGGTGGTTCTTGGGAGGAAAACTTCAGCCTATCTGTCAACCAAAGGGCCAGAGATGTCAGGAAATTGCTCAACTATACCCCTCTCAGCATTTGATCTGAGATGCATGCGGCTGGCAACTAGTTAGAAATGGAGAGCCTCAGGCCCACTCTGGACCCGGGGAACCAGAATCCGCCCAGAGCCCAGGAGGTGGGGAGGACACATAACACCAAGCTGGTCAGAGCTGGACAGTCTCAAAGTTCTTTTTGGCTACTGGCAGCTGCAGTTCTGCCCTGGGTCCCGGCGCCGTGTTCCTCTGCCTCCCTTCTCTTCCTTCCCAGATCTACTGAGTACAAATTCTCCTAGAAGGTTACAGGAGTGATCTCCATGGGGCCTCCTCTGCCTGGGGAGCCTGGGAATCATGGGTTAAATGCGAAATGTTACCACAGCCAGCTGCTGAGGCTTTGCATTCTGAAATCTGATAGATGAAAAATGGGCATGGTATCAAATTTAATCACATTTGTATTCAGATGTTGTTGAGAGCTGACACTGATTTATGAACTAGCAACAGACACCAGATTTCCTGCCTGCGCTGTGTACATATGAACGGGTGGACGATAGATAGATAAACAGACAGTGAAATTACGCTGCAAATTACACAGCACCAGACCTGTTTAGAACCTAGATCTCATCAAACTGATATTAAAAAATACTACAGATATAATTTTTGTCTGGGCAGGGGCTGGTTTACTCGCATCTTGCAGAAGTGACTTTTTAAAAGGATACTCTTATTTAGAGCAGTGTCAAAGATGGCCCCATTTTGTTGGCATCTTTATCTTATTTTTTTACAGAGAATTCTTTATGGGCTAGAAAAGGACAGAGGGATGCTTGCACCTCAGTCACACACCCCCTTTTTCCCAGAGCGTCACTAAAATGTCACCCTTGCCAAGGGCTGTGGGTACACCGGGGACATGGCCAGGCCTGAGATCTTGGAAGAGCTGTGGGCACTGAGCTACAGAATGTGCAACCTGGGGTAAAAATGAAGGAAATAAGCAGCTTTACTCCCAGGCTGACAAAAGACGGAAGATTGTGCTTTCTGTTTTTGAAACAGGGTCTAACTAGGTTGCCCACTCTAGTCTTGAGCTCCTGGGCTTAAGCAGTCTTCCTGCTTCAGTCTACTTAGTAGCCCAAACTGGAGAGCTACAGTTCAATCATGAAAGTAAATCACTTGCAAGAGTAAGTTCTCTGTTACAGAAGAGGGAATTGTTGGTTCTGAGAGACGCCTGCCCACCCTGCAGGCTGCTGTGGGGGTCTCACTTTCGGCATGTCGGTGTTTCGTCCATACCAGGTATGGATGCCTTGAACTTGGCCAGACTTTACTTATCTCCCAAGGGTCACATAAATGCACTTACATATTTTCAGCTAATATTTGGTGAAGTACTGTGTTGGACTAAACAGAGATCAAACAGATGATTCTCAGTTTGCCATTTAAGAAAATCAGTGCAGTATCCATGAGCAAATCATACAAATATGGTAAATTTCAATGTCCTGGGGGTGGTTGAGGTGAGTCCGGGCAGCTACACTACCCAGAGGAGACGCACCTATGTCACCTGGAGGGGATTAGCAGAGGACAGGGATGTGGCCTGGCATCCTCCAGCGTGAGGTGTCCCCCTTGTCTGTGGGATCCAGGACAGAGGACTCTGTCCAGTGGAGGTTGTGCTGGGTGCTCTGAGATGGGGAAGCATGGAAGGGGACAGCAGTGGCATCCATGGGCAGTAATCACCGTGAGTACCTGGAATCCAGACGTCCCGCTTCAAGTTCCAGTCAGAGAGAAACAGACAGGTTGATGAATCTACTGTCACCATTCTTTGATAATTTTCACTGTTTGGTAAAACTATAACCAGGGTGGCTGCAACTCAACGTGAGGGCCAGGGAAAGGCAAAGAAAAGATCAAAGAGATGTCAGGGCCCTGGGGCAGCAGCTCCCACTGGGAGGATCCACACTGGCAGGGCTCCAGCCTCAGGGGCTGAAGATGCGGGTACAGAGGGGGCAGAAGGTAGAAGGGGGTTAAGCATGACTCTGCTTTGGAAACCTGGTTAAATGCAGACCTCACTGCCTGAGAAGTGTACCCAGAGGAGAAGTTTCTTTGCCTTCATTTTGTTTTGATTTCAGTAGAAGAGGGAAAAGGACAGACAGAGTGTCAGAGCTCCCCTGTGCCAGTGAGCCCCACCACCGTTTGCTGGAAGGAGACCTCTTGCTTTCCCCTCCTACAAACAGAGCTCCCACCTCCCACGAGGACCCGTGGTCCCTGGAATCTCTAATTGTTTCAGGAATTTCCACATCTTAAATCATTGAAAAAGCATGACGTATCATGCTGTGTGTAGAAAGTACTGGTGGATATTAAACTGGTTTGTTAATTTTTCCCCCTTTACTTAGTACATTCCCAAGAAACGGTCAAATCCAGAGTTTGAGAGCTGTTTGGAAAAGTCCACTCAAGAGGGTGGTTTTTGGCTCTCACAACTTGAAGGCCTTCAAATAGCTGCCATTTATTGAACATTTTATTATGTGCTGGGTATTGTGCTAAGTCTGTGATATCTGTCACCTCACACAATCCTCAGAATGGCATACCTACTCCCATTTCAGAATGGGCACATGGAGTTGAGAAAGTCAAGCATTTGGCGGTGGTCAGTGGGTTTTGGTGTAAAACAAATGTAGATGTTGCATCTGCTGACTCCTTATCTGTGGGATTTGTAAACCTGTGCAGAGAATCTCATGTATTTCTTTCCACCCGCTTCTTCTTGGCCATTTATAAAACCAACTCACACACTGGGAGAGCAAGCTGGCTGCTCAGAGGTGGCTCAGGATCAAGTCAGACGTCTTACTGATGTGCTTCCTGCTCTAACACGCTGACTTTACCACAGACACATTGATTAATTTTCCTCTAGGCAGTAGAGGTCACTTGGGGAAATGCAGGGCGGCTCTTTATCTCTGGAGGGATTGAAAGCCAGTGAAGGACACCTGGGGGAAAGAACCGAGAAGCTCAAGGGGGAGGGGCAGCTGACAACCATGATGCCCGCTGCACCCAGAGGACTGAACACAGGCATCTGTGACTCTTCCTTCCAGTCTGAACAGCAGAGTGAGGTGAAGGGATCCAAGCAGAGCGGAATCTCAGCCACACATCACCTGTTAATAGACACCCACGAGTGCAGAGGTGTGTCGACAGCTAAGGCCTACAGCGTGGAGTTGGTGGCCAAATGCATCACGAGGAAAGTGAGGCATTGGGGAAGAGGGCTTTTCACTCTCAGGGATTGGGGAAGAGCACTGCTACTGATTTTTTGGGTGAGACTGGGTGACAAAATCCTTGAGACTCACAGGAAATTCTCACACTGAGTGGGCGGGGCATGATGGGTAGACTGAATGGGATGTTATTTGGATATTGGGGCTGAACTTGAACTTCACCTGTGTGTAAGGCTTTCTCCTGTGGTCAGAGCTATTTGCCTATCCAAAGAGAAAGGCAAAGACCTGTACAAGGTGAAATCAGCCATTTAGGATTCCAAGAAGTTCTATCTTCCTTTGGAGACAGTTACCTCAGGACAGAAGGGGAGATTCTGGTGTATTCTCCTTGAAGTGCACAACATAGCCCAAGCGATAATTTAAATACACCAAAAGCCCAGTCTGCACAGACACTACTCTGACTCTTTGGGTAGCCAAGGACACTCCTGATGACTTACTTGGATCAAGCAAAGCCAGCTGTGGCTCGAGGAAGAGTGGAGAGTCACACGTCACAGTCTTGGGATTAGAGGAAAATGGAGAGTTCATGTAGAAGTTGGAATCTTCGAGAGGCCTTCAGAAATTGGGCAGCAGCTGCTTCCATGGCGAAGTCAGCTTTAACACACATGATGCACTTGGTCCAAGATGATATGCAGGGGCCAGAGAGAAGTGATCTTTGTGAGACTGGGCTCCGAGGTCAGACCGTAGGATCCAAAGATCTCTCTTGTGCTGTGTTATGTCTCTTTGGGTACATTGGTGTCAATCCAACACTCACACTGGAAGGAGAATATGTAAAAAAACAAAATATTTTCTAAATGTATAATGAGGATTACAACATGCTTGAACCTCCTAAAACAGAGTCCAGCATAAATTAAGCAGTTAGAAGAGGACAGCTTTTACTACAATAGAAATTACAATGATTATTTAAGAAAGGGGAAAGAAGAGGAAGTCATTGGAACAGAAGCAAAGGAAAAAATGAAAGAAGCAGCTATGAGAGATTTGGAGAGAGAGACAGAATTCAAGGAAGAGATGACACCGTTTGGAAGAGAAGGCACTGGGACAAACTGGGCTCTGAAATCTTGAGATGTGGCCTCGGTCTTGCATGCTGGGCAAGGTTTGCTCTTAGCAAGTGAGTGGTACAGAATGCACAGGGTGGGATCAGGGCTGGTGAGGGACCCAGCATCCTGTGTAGATGTGCGTCGTGCAGCTGGTGGAGTGTAGCCTGGCTTCTGGTTGTTACCATGCTGGCCAACGTGTCTTCCCACAGCAAGTCCACCGACGCCACCCCTCCGGATTCATTTAGGATCCGCCTTCAGCTTTTCACCATCAGGGATTGGGGAAGGGGGGTACGTGGGTGCCATGGTTCAGCTCCACAATTGCTCTTTCTGGAACTGGCTGCGGGAGGATCTATCTTAGCACAGCACTGAGAAATCATCTCGTCCTTGTCATGAACACCATCCCCATGTTCCAGACACACACACAGAGACTTCAGGGAGTCAGCAGCACATGGGATAATCCTCCTTCCCAGACCCTGCTACCCCTGCACACGCAGAGAGCACCCCCACCAAATGCCTGACAATGCCAGTCCGGGGCTTACTGTCTGCACCCTCCATCTCGCAGGACCAGCAGGCACGGTGATGCTCTTATGCTCTTTGGTTGTAAAAGTCACACTCTATTTTCGCTCTTTGTGACCATGTACAAAAGCTTATTTATAATTGATACACAAATCCTTAGGAGAGTAAAGCACATGCCATATTTTCCTTTTCTACGAAACTGAGTCATTATTTCCACTGAATGGAAGCACTTTTGACCCATACAAGGAAGACAGTGAGATCGGCTAGGTCACTTCAGTACATAAAAATCTTGTCCCTTGTTACCAGTAATGTATTCAGCATCCATATCAGCTGTACTGCAGTGTGGAGGTAGAAGCCAATGAGGAGCTCACAGGTCGATTGGAAGCCACTGAGAATGTCCGGCTCCCTGGAGTGGTGACACAGAGAAAGGAAAGGAAGGGTGGTCTGTCTAACCCATTGGCTCACAATCTTGTGACGAGGCAGAGTTCTCCCTCCTTCTTAGTATTCCTGATGACCTGTCCCATACTGGACCTCGCCCGGTGCTTCCTGAGTGGTTTCTCATTATCCAGTGCAACCAGCAGGTGAATATTCTCTCTCATTCTCCCTCTCTCTCTCCTTCTCCTTCCCTCCCTCCCCAATCTCTCCAGTACTAGGGATTGAACCTAGGACCTTGCCACTAATCTACATCCTCAGCATCTTCCCCTTTAAAATTTTTCTTTTCTTGGACAAGGTCTCACTAAATGTCCCAGGTTGATTTTCAACTTGCGATCTTCCTACCTCAGCCTCCAAGAGCACTGGGATTATAGATGACCTAACACCCTCAGCTTTATCAATTTCAAAATCATATGAAGCCAGTTTTAAAATGAGTCCTGATGTGGCCTGGGATTTAGCTCAGTGGTTCCAGCACCTGCCTTGCAAGTGTAAGGGCTGGAGTTCAATCCCGGTAACCTCATACAACATTGCCAGGCGTGGAGACTCACACCTACCAGCAGTCAGAACCACAAACCACAGTGCCAGGTGTGGTGGCTCACGCCTGTCATCCCAGCACTTGGGAGGAGGATTGCTGTGGGTTCAAGGCTGAACTCAGGGCCAGACTGAACTACAAAGCGAGATCCTGTCTCAAAAAAAAAAAAAAAAAAAGAGTCCTGAACTCCCTGGCAACAATACATTCTTTCCAAAATCATTTCACTTTAAAGCTCTCACTACTTCTGTCTGTAGAGGGGAGGACTTTCACTAGATGAGGAGGAAAGTTCTCCTAAACCTGTCTAGAAAGCAGAATCTCCTTCTAACAACACATAGATTTTGTACCTTTTTGGACAATCAACTTGATAGAGTGATTAGAAGGTACATTGTTCTAATCTGGATCAAGTTGATAATCTTAAATACTTGAACACTCCGATATTTATTAAGAAAAATAGAAGTAAAGATGCATTTATGCATCTAGGTTGAGGAGGCTTATTAATATCCTTTGAAATATTTTGATGTGTAAAAGCTCATCTATAAATTCCCAAGGGGTTGGGAATTCAATGTTAGTAAGATTTTTGTGATGAGAAAATAGATTTTTTTTCACCAGAGGTGATACAGATCCAACTGGGATTTTGTAGAATAAGAGAATTCTTGGGTAGAAAAGATATTTGAATATAACTACTGACTTTTGATAATAACAGAGCGTGGCCCCTCTTTCTGCACAGACGCCTAGTACAGCTGCCTACACTGGGGTGAGGGGGTGGAGGGTTGGAGTGAGGGGTGGGGGAGGAGCTGGTGTCTTCCTGGGCTGTTTATTATGGTGACACTGAACACGGAAGAGTCAAGTGCCACAGGTTGGACTGTCCTGGCCCAGAGACTTTCCGTCTCTGTGTTTTGATTTTTTTCATTTATAAAACATCCGTTGTATGATGTAATTTCTTTCCTCTTTCTAGCGAAAGTGTCTCATTTATTTATCATTCACCCTGAATATTCTGTGACAGGAGAATTCCTGCGGAGGCTAAACAGACAAGAACGCAGGGACAAGACCTTCTCGGCAGCCCTCTCTCATATCTCTGGGGCCTGCTCCAGACTTCACCCACTCACAATGCGGCTCAGTATCGCGGACCAAACATGCGCTGGGGAGATGTTAATAAGGTTACTACAGAGATCTCCCTCACCGAGGACACAGAGAAGAACTGCCAGGAATGTAGTGCCACTCAGCAGAAAACGGTGAGCTCATGTGGGTTGGGTTTCTGTGGACTGGAGGTTATACACCTGGCCTCTTTCTAGGAGACAGAAAAAGTGTCTGCTCCTGTGGGACTCACAGTGGGGACCAGCAGGATTATTTGTGTTATGTGCTCTGAGCCCCCTGTCGTGGCGAAACCCAGCTGAAAATGTGAATGTGTCAGACCCGGGCGCTCCTGTGTCCAAGAGCTTGGCAATTCAAATTGAAGCATCCGCCTTGCGGGAGCTCAGTGCAAGTTGCAGCTTCACTTAAGGAGACCGGAAGTCTGAGTGAAGCGGTGTGTTCCTGCCTGTGATCTGGGTCAGCGCAGTGACACCACGGCTCGGGGACTCCTCCAGGAAAATGAGCTCTGAGGCGGGACAGGGAAGCGCTCTTCCTCCTCCTGGCTCTCCAAAAAAGAGCAGAAGTACTGCGGTAGAATTTCTGTACCCACTTGTAAGGGTGTCTATTTCTGCCTTGTTCAAGTGGGCTACAGGGTGCCGGCCTCGAGGTGCCCAGATAAAAACTTGAACTCAGCTTCTTACCTCACACCATGCCTTAGGAGAGAAGCCAGATCTACACACTGAAACTAAAGATCTTGGGCAGTTGAGAGGAAATGTGAGATGAAAATTTCAAATGTTAGACTAGACTAAGATTTCCTAGATATGACATAAACTGCACTCAGAAAACAAAAATTTAATTGGTGAATTTGACAAACAAACATTTTGCCTCTTGAGATAGGCTATTAATGTCAAGCTCTACACTAGGAGAAAATATTTATTATATAGCTGATAAAAGCATTATATCCTTACTATACTATGCAATCCAAGAGTAAGAAGACAAGCAACATAAGTAAAAAATGAGCAAAGTAGGCAGATACAGTGACACACAAATATACTCTTGGCCCAAGTTCAAGCCATCTCTGGGCAATGTAGTGACTTAGTGAGATCTTTACATGAAAAGATATGGGGATATAACTCAGCAAGAAGGCGAAAAAAAAGAGGTTTGACTCCCCCAAAATAGTTAATGCAGTTTCATATTTCTATGTTGACACACTCTACACCAGAAAGGCTTTTCACCCACAGTGGTGGACTCCTTATGTACCTGAATTTATCCTTCAAAATGTATCACAGCTGCAGTGCACCTTCCAAGCTATCCTGAACCTTTGAGAAGCAGAGGACAGCTTCCCTTTGCCCTGCTCCTCTTTGGCTCCCTCTGCAGACCCTGAGCTTCTGGAACATCCCTGTCACTCAGTTCTCAATGTTCAACATAAATGTGTTAAATACATCGGATCGTGGCAGACGCAGACACTCAGATCAGACTAAGACAGACGCAGTGCTCATGAACCACCTACTAAAACAGAACTCTTACATACATGGACTTTGCAATTCTCACAGAACTCTGAAATGGGGATTTCCACCCCCATTATGTAGATGGAAGCTGAGCGCTGTGGCACTGATAGGCTGGCCAGTGGGCTAGAGAAGGTGAGGGTGGCTTCTGTGGGTGGAGATGGTCTCATGGGCATCAGCCAGAGGCTGCTCACAGGCTAGAACCTCTCTCAGCCTCAGGGTCTCCATTCGTAAGAGGGAGACACTGCTGACTTGGAAACTTGCTGCGGCCCTGTGTCACATCAGGACATTATTCTACTGGACTTTACATGTGTGTTATGCTTTGTGGAGGCTGGAGCCTGGTAGCGTTCTGCAGTATGGAGCTCCTAACATCGGAAGTAACCGCGGTGTCGCTGTCTCGCAGGACCCTTTGTCCCCAGCACCTCTCTTCCCCTGGTTTGAGAAGACAGTGGAGGGAGGGAGGAGGAAGCGTCCATGGCACCTTCCACCATCTTTCTGATACCTGGTGTCTCCAGGGGGAGAATCCAGGCTCCTGAGCCCAGAGGCTACCTCGCTCACAGCGTCTCCTGGAGGGATCCGCTCCAGGTGGAGGAGGAGCAGGACGGGTGGAGCAGGGAGTCGCTCCTTCTCCCAGCCGCTCTGTGCTGAGATGTTGCTCTCCCCAGGAGGAGCACCTTGGCTTGGGCTGTGATAGATCTCTTTAATTACACAATGACCAGAGATGAGCTATTAGATGCACTCGATTACTAATCAGTGGCAACATTCACAAAACCACTCCTCTGTCTTCTGCCCGTCGTTGTGCAGATGGTGCCTGAGCTCTGAGGCAGGATGCACAGGCAGAGCAGAGCGGAAGGGCTGAGGGATCAAACGCTCAGTGTAGCGCTGGAGCCCTGAGACTGTGATGCTGGGAAACGCGGGGATTTACTGCTGAATTTGCTCCACTCGAAAGACTGTCCAGGAAAACCAAAAGCCATCAAGGAGCACCTGAAGTCCCCTGGCCCCGTCTGTCTGGAACATTACATAAAACCCAGGGGGTAATGAGAAAGAAAGTGGGAAATTTAATGATGAACTTAACCATGGGTGACTTGGTCAGTGTTAGCTCTGGGCAGAGCCTGTGCATCCCGACAGCCTTGAGGCCGGGGAGGTCTCTGGCAAGGGCTGCTCCCACTGCGCCAGGCTCCTCTCCCCTTGTGGATTCCTAGGAAACCCAGGCTTTCACACCCATTAGCTCACTCCACTCCAGTCTTGTTTCCCATCCCACCGTCTCTGGGTGACTCATGCGTGTGAAGCTCTCCTGGATCGCCCCACACATGTCCATGGCTTCCTGTCCTCAGACCCTCAGGAGCCCTCCGCTTTCACAGACGCTGCGCTAGAGACTTGGTGAGAAAGCTGTGCTTTGTAAAAAGACGATGCTGCTACTTTGCAAGAAGTTCTCTGATTTTGTATAACAGTGTGGCTGAAAACGAAAAAGGAAGCTGTTCAGTACAATTACAAATTGACATTTATAAAAAGATAACGCCACATTCCACAGCTGTTAAACATCATCAGGAATTTTGGCTTTTTTATCTCCTGGAGGATTACATATTTCTCTTAACACTTAGATCTCTGATCTGTTCTGACTTTGGTTCAGGGGAAGGTGACAGGTGTGGGCCCAGTTTCCATCCTTGGCCTGTGCACCTCAAGCTCCCCAGTACCACTTACTAAAGTAGCTCTTTTCCTTTCTTGTGTTGGAAATCAAATACCTGACCATGTATAGGAGTCACTGCTGCTTCTCTGTACTGCTCCATCGATCCACATTTCTTTTTTGTTCTGGTCCCATGATGATTTTATCACTGAAACTTTGTAATATGAGTTTGGGTCTTGGGAATGGCCAGTTTGCCCATTTAATTGGTTAATGAAGAGATGAAGCAACACAATGTTTATACACAATGGAGAACTACCCTGCCACAGAAAAGGATAAATCTGAGTCATTGGTAGGAAAATGGGGGTGACATGAGACCACAGTGTTAAGTAAAATAAATCAGACAAACAAGCTCAAATATCACGTGATTAATCTTATGTGAGAAACACTGATTTTAAATACAGAGCAAAATGGAGGGTAGATAATTGGAGACAGATCTTCCTCAGAGGGGAAGGGGACCAGGAGATGGAGGGAGGCAGAGGCAAGGAAGGGAGGAGGGATTCTAAACAAGAGAGAATTGAAGAAAAGAATGAAAATAGAGCTTTTCTAACTCAGAAAGGGGAGCAAGAGCTGGAGAAGGGCAGGTGGGAGGAGATGATGAAGACAGTGAGGATGTGTCTTGCACCTGTACTGCCCCCATGACAAACGTTACATGCTGCAAGCGTGGACTGGTGAGGACATCTAATAGTAAAATGTGCAAAGTGCAATAAAATACAGCACACTTTGAACTATACCATCCCAGGGTTTTAATGAAAATGCTTTTCTAAAGAGCAAGGGAAATGCCCTGTGCCCATTTCCAGTAATTACAGCTGCACAATTCACCCAGGGCACATCTGTGTCCTCACTGGCCTCACCTCTGGAGGAGGCGCTGACCTCGCCAGCATCAGGGGCTCCTGCCCAGCCCAGCTGGGTTGCATGCTGGGCAGTAAGTGCTTCTCTCCAGGGGTTTGGTGCTGTTGAAGGTGCCCGGCCAGCTGGGAAGGGCACGGGCAGGATTTCCGGGGCCTGGACAGGAAAGGCATGCTGTCCGAGGCAGAAATGCACGCCTCCCTCGATGCTTGGTTCACAAACATGAAAGTGAGTTTAGAGTAACTTGTCATTTCCTTTGAAGTTCAAATCTGCTGTGGAAAAAGATCCCTTCAGTGTGAGACCTGTGCAGACGAGGCCTGAGGATCACAGAGGCCAGCATAGCCGTACTACCATGAAAGTGTGGGAGGGCACAACTGTCATCCCAGCACAATGGGAGGCTGAGGCAGGAGGATTGCAAATTTAAGCTCAGCCTGGTCAGCTCCATAAGATTCTGATCACAATAAGAAAAAGAGGCTGGTGTTGCAGCTCAGTGCAAAGGCCCTGGGTTCAATTGCCAGCAACACACACATACACACACACACACACACACACACACATACATACACAAAGAAACACCTGATCATACCCCACATATCTAGTTCCAGAAGCCAAGAAGGCAGCATTTGCAAAGAAAATACCTGCTGTGTATGAGCCAGTTAGCATCTGTAGCTCCTTGGGAAGATGAGACTGGAGAATTGCAGATTCCAGGCCGGTTTGGGCAACGGAGCAGAGAAAGAATTTATCAATAGACCCACTAAAAGTAGTTGAGGAAACTTTCTATACAGAGATAAATTGATAAATGAAATCATTTGGGGCTATGAAGAAGGAAGACAAAAAACAACACAGAATAAAAATATGGATAAGTAAATTTGTCCTTTGCTTTACTTTTCCAAGTTTTATTTTCTGCCTGAGACCAGTTTGTAACATAAATTGAAACCAGAAAATATGATGTATCCAACCTTATTCCTCTGTCTCAATTTGAATTGGGCTGCTGGAGTCTTGATGGGTCCTTAGAGCTTTATAACTGCTATTTGTCATCGTGGACAAAGCCTTTAGACTTTTGCTAAGGATTTTGTTGAATCTGGATAGGTTTGGGTGCCACAAACATTCAAAAATATTGACTCTTGTGGCCTGGAATCCCTCTTCTTTTGTGTCTTATTTAATTTTTTTATTATTATTTCCGAGTTTTTAGTGTCCAAATGATTTTGCTTCCTTGGTTAAGCCGTCTTTTGTTCTTTTTGAAACTATTATACCCAGGACTGTTTTTTTGTTGTTGTTGTTGGCTCGACAGATATTTTGCTATGATATGAATCCTACTGACTTCTGTATGTCAATTTCGTGTTTTGCAAATTTACCAAATATATTAGTTGTAACAGCATTTTTTTGGTCTTTAGTGTTTTTTTTTTTTTTTCCACATAGGTCCTGTATGAGCTTCTTCTTTTCTGGTTTGTACACTCTTCTATTATGTTCCTTTTGCTTGCTCCCTTGAGCTGGCCACTACTTCTAGTGCTGCATTGAGAAGAAGTAACAGGATGGAGTTTTCCTGTCTTGGACCCGATCATTGGGGAAAAGCTCTCAGAATTACCCATTGATTAGCAGTGGGCTTTTATTTTGTTAAAATTTCCTTGTCTACTTCTTTTTTGAAAGTTTTAAAAACCATCAATAGATGTGTCATCAATTTTATCAAATGCTTTTCTGGACCTACAGAGATGATCATTTCTATATTTTCTCCTCTTAATATTCAGTCATATTGATTATTTCAGGTGTTGTCAATCAATCTTGCATCCCAAGAATGAATCCCACTTGGTCAATGCTGAGATACAACACGTGGATGTGTCTTTGAACTTGGTTTTCTAGAATTTTGTCCAATATCTTTGTATATTCATCAGAGATATTGGGCTGTCGTTTATCCCTCTGGTGTCTCTGGCTTTCATGTTCGGCTGATACTGGGCCCAGAAAATGAGTTTGGAAGTATTCCTTCTACTTCTGTTTTTTGGAGGCATTTCAGAATGATTGGAATGGACTCTTTTTTGAATGCCTGGTGGAACTCAGTAGTGAAGCCATCTGGTCCTGGGCCTTTTTCTGTTATTGTTGTAGTGAGGTTTGTTTTTAAATTGCTCCTTCAATTTCCTTACTTGCTGTTGTTCTGCTCAGATTTCTGTTCTTCCTCAGTGCAGTCTCCATAGGTCATAGTTCTAGGGATGCATCTGGTTCTTAGGCTTTCAGTCCCTTGGCACACAACTGTCACTGCCAGCTCTTTAGGGTCCTTCTTGTTTCTGTGATCACGGCCTTTCTCACTTCTGATTTTATTCATCTGAATCTTCTCTTGTTGCCCTTAGTCTAATAAAAAGTTCATTTATTTGCCTGGTTGTTTTTTTTTAAAGCCTTTTAGTTTAGTTTGCTTTTATTTGCTGGTATGCAGGGACTTGCATAACAAAGCCAAGGTCATGAGTTTGGGGGAAGAGCTAGTGGCCTCCCATGTCCAGACTTGCCTTTGGTTCATACTCCCCACGAACAGCCTCATGACACCAACTCGGGGCTGCAGAGCCGAGGCAGAGAGGGAGTCAAGCGGCATAAATGGAAGCAGAAATCTTTCCTTGAATCGGTTTTACAGTAGTATTTAAAGTCAGAGAAAAATCACGCAAAAACGACACTTGCTCAAATACAAACACTCTCCAGAACTGATATGTGGGTGATGAATGAAGAGACAGGGTCCCCACATCTCGAGCAGCAAAATAAAATTCTTTCCTTTCTCCTTCTGTTCCTCCCTTCTCTCCCTCCTTCCTTCATTCCTGCTTGTTTTATTTTCTTTCTTCCTTCTCCTCTTTTCATTCCTTCTCTTTCAAGGAGGCACCAAGAAGTAAAAATAATGCACAAAGCTAGTGTTCTCAGAAGCACGGATGGGTAGAAAGCTCCATGTCATGTGTGAAGCTGCAGCTGGGATTGACCGCAGGTGAGTCGGTGCCACCTGCCCTGGAGACTGGAGGGCAGAGAGCAGCCTGGCTCCTGGTCCCAGCACGGCCCATCCAAGGGGCCTGTTGTCCTGAGACTGGGTGGCCATGTTGTCCTTCTCTTGAGAGCCAATTGCATCACCAGGTGCCCTGGGATGGCAGGACGCCAGGGTTTTGACATCATTTTTGGCATGAAATTAACGACAAATTTCTCCAAATCTTGAAGGTTGAAAAATATGAAAATAATGTCACATCATGAGAGTGCTTTGCTGTTCATTATACTTACTTCAATCTTTCTTTTAGAATTGTGTGAGAATTATGAATTCTTTTAATTTGCCCTCACATTTGTCATTGTAATAACATAGAGCAAGAGTTCATTATGTGGATGTTAGTCAGAAATGAGATTTCAAATGCATATTTCTATGCAGAGATAGTACAGTTACTAACCCTTCCTTAAAATCCAAAAGACCTGTCCTAGCAAAAGATTTAACCTGACAAAAGGTTCGGATTTAAGGACTAGCAAATTGGTTAAATTATTGCAATGGTAAGATTGTAAAGTCTACTATAAAAGAGAAACAAATTTGTTTTGATCAGCAGTTTCTTTAGAGACCAAAGGACTACTGCAAGAGCGTTAATGAACTATGAAATTTATTTTGATTTAATTTTTGATAAATTTAGTTTCATAAGAATTTGCTTTCTTCTGTAATTCAGTCAGAATTGGGATGGGGTGAGCACCAGCATCTAGATATCCTCAGGCCTCATGTGCTCAAGGGGTCCTTTTGGAGATTGATGGTCAATGGAGTTTAGGGCTGGCTGGTGTTAAGAGGCGGGGCCTGGTATGAAGGGGCGGTCCAGGGGGTGTGGCCTGGCCGGGTTCCTCCCTTCCTTGCTTTTTGCCTTTCTCTCTACTCCTGGGCGCCATGAGGTGAGACGCTTTCCTCTGCCAGGCCCTTGTGTAGTATCACCCTGCGTTGGAGCCATCTGACTAACGACTGAGACCTCTCCTTCCATAAGTTGTGGGTGCCAAGTGTTGCATCTCAGAGAAGAGGAAAGAGACTGAGAGGCCCCGTGTTTTCCCGGAGCCTGTGATGGTGGAGAAACCAAGCTCATTTGGATGGTGCCTGTGTGGCAGGACAAGGCGCTGATCCATTAGGCGCTGGCTCAGGCGTAGCACTAGTGTTATGCCAGCATCTTCTGGGGCAGACTCTGGCTCCCTGGCCTGATGATGGGGTGGGAAGTGCAGGAGCCAGTCAGGGTATCAAGGCCTTCTGAGTCTCACCCATAAAACCTGCATAGCTGCTCCTCCAACCTTTCAAGTTTGAAATATTTTTACTTATTTAACTGCATCTTAAAAGTCCTAATGCTTTTATTGCATCATGTTTTATTCATTGAAAACTACATGGCTGCCAGTCAAGGCTCCTTGTCAACACAAGATCCCGGAGGCCATCGGCACAAGGTCATTCAGAGTAATGATGAACTGAGTGTCTCGCAGTTTGTGGAGAGTCAGATGCCAGGCACCAGCCCTGTGTTCCTGGAGAGTTATTTAATCTCTGTCCATTAGTCTGAATCTCTGTGTCTGTTTCACTTGTACCATGTTCTGGTTGCTGTATTTGCCTTGGGCCTCAGGGTGGCACCCGCTGTGATAGGTGGACTCTTTAAAGTTGAATAAACAAGACAGAGGGAAGAGAAATCTGAGATCTGGGTTTGGTAGCAGGTAGACCAGCTGACATGTGTGACCTGCTCTTAATGGTCATGAAGCCGACATCCCGGTGTGTTTGCTTGGTCATGAAGCAGGAACACCAGTGTTAGTGTTGTCATGTGCATGAAGACAAGACTCCTAGGCAGAAGCACAGGGACACACCTTCTGGTGTGGTGACCAGTTCTGCATGGGGCCATTTAGAGACCCCTAAAACCACCTTATTCATTTCAGAGGTGAGGGACTGAGGCCTCTACACAAGTCTGTGATGAGGTCCTTTGAGTTGAGTCCTAAAGGAAAAACATGAGTTCTCATTGTACACAAACAGAATAACAGCCAAGCATTTTTCTTCATGGGCGTGACATTTTCTAGGCTTTCTGGAGGTCCCATGACAGGGGACAGACACCCACAGGGCCTGATGGTGATTTTTAGTGGTTTAAAACCATTGTTGCATACTTTATTGGCTCCAAATGGCTAATGAGGGTTTCTGTCGTCTAGAAAAATAACTTCACGCAAAGAGAGAGGTCTCCGTGTTCTAATTTCCACCATGGACCCAGGAGGGGAAAGTGGTAACGTAATGGAGATGAGCCCAGAGCGGGGCTGGAATCTGCTGCTTAGCGCGAGCCCAGGCTCTCTGCTGTCAGAGCCTCCTGCCAGGCAGGGCTGAGGGGCTGAAGGGGCTGTTTACACTGGGACCAAATTGGGAGAAACTTGACATTAAAGGGCAGTAAATATTAGCATGCAGTGAGACGCATAAGACTGGACATATGGAAAGGTCAAATGAGCCAGGTTTACATATTCAAACAATGGACTCCTGGATTTCTTTCTTGCTTGGGTTTCATGACTTTGGTGTGGACCAAAGATGGGATGATGGACAGGGAGCTCATGTGGGTGAGGCTGGAGCTGGACAGAGGAGGAGACACAGGGAGATGTCTGAGTCTCATTGGCTGAAAGATGGCAAAACAAGAAGTGATATGACAGGAGGGCAGAAAGCAGTGTCAGTTCGGGGACAGTAGCAACACAGACAAGTGGGGCTTGTAACTAAAGCAACTGGAGAGTAACAGCAGGTGACACAGCCCCCTGAGTCCACAGTCTTCCTGCTGGGGCCCCTGTGACCCCAGGACACCGCAGGGGCCAGGACCTGGCCAGCAGAACTGTGCAAAAGGCAGCTGCACCTTGCCCAGGGGTGAGCCAACTGTGGCTGGATGGCCACGGCTTTCTTAAAACAACCATCAGGGACTTGGTAGGGGGTGGCTTCGAGGCCAGAGACCAGACACCAGCACGATACTCACAAGCTGGAGTCCAGGGCCGAGGCTCAGTCAGTGTGTCCCCAAGAAAACACAGAAATGAAAACAAAACAAGTTGCAACTTGCTTCAGAGAGTGAAAGGAGCACCCAGATATCTGACAGCCTCTGACTGGGGCTGGAAGGATATCATCCCTCAGAGGGCTACTCTCCACACCCACCATTCCCCTCTGGCTACCCCGGCAGCACCCTGAGCGTTGGTCCATCCTGCCAGGACCCACTTCTGCCGACTCCTGTAGTGGGAGGGCCTTGGCTTCTCCACACAGGGCTGGGTATCATCTCCCCGTCCAGCACCCAACCCTGACCGCCAGGATGCCCACGGGATCGGAATTCTCATACAGAGCAATAGAATCACATGGTGGCCCCAGAGCCTGGATGAGGACTCGGGAGCTGCCACGGGACAAAGAAACAGAATCTTTTTAAAAATGGCCTATTTTGCAAAAGAAGCAATAGAAATTGGGAAGGACAAAATGATATGGGCAAGTTTAAAGGAGAGCAGCTAGGATAAAGATCTACTTTCCAGCTTCTGATTACTTTCTGCCGCCCCTTGCTTCTGAGATTGTGTTGGACGGGATGGACCCTTGGGAGCCACAGAGCTGGTCCTGTGTCAGTCAGAGGGGTGCAGGTCCTGCCAGGCAGACCTTCTGCCTGGCCCCATGGCCTGACCCCAGGCCCGCTGGCGTTGTCCTCTGTGGCCTCCTGCATGATGGTGCTGTCCACTCTCTGGAGAACGACCAGTGGCCACTCTGCATGTGGCCCTCAGACCCTGGACCTCTGTCCTGAGGCTCTTTCATGGATTGGTCTCTGCCAAGGCTTTGTTTGGCAAATCAAGTTGAGGTGTTCTGACTTCTACAGTGTCTCCTCATTTGCTCTTCATCCTATAACAACACTAAATGGTCTCAGAAAGTATGTCCACCTTTCTGTGCCATTAAATGATATTTTGGTTGATCCTTTCTTCTAGATACACATTTAAAATCATCCTCATATCTATTCTTGTAAATAAAATGTTTTGTCTTTCTGATCTGTCCTTTTTTGGTAAACAAAAGGATAGCTCTACAGCTGGTTGGAATGGACCGTTGGGATTTGTGACTGGCTCTTTTGCAATTTTTGTTCATAACTAATCTTTGTATAAGAGGAGAGGTTCGCAAAGATAGACTTTGCCATTGTTACATTTAGAGACGCCTGGACTGCCGCAGACACAGTAATCTATAGAAATTTCTCTACTAAGCATAGTATTGACACATATTTAACTAGTAACATAGAAGAGGTAGTTTTATTTTTGATAAATCATAGGACAACCTGCTTGGCATGGTGGCACATTCCTGCAGTCTCTAAATTAGCACTTCGGGAAGTAGAGACAGGAAGATCACAAGTTCGAGTCCACCCTGGACAAGTTAGTGAGAGTCTGTCTCAAAGAACGGGGTGGAGGGGAAAAGCCCTTTGGGAGGGCACTGGGTTCCTTCCCACTGGCACAGCGCACAGTAAAATCTCTCCCTTCCCACCCCTCACTCGCCCCCTTCCACCTTAATGCCTCTCTGCCCTCCACATACAAGTATCAGCTAAAACAATGCAGGGAGAAAGAGGGGTGTCAGGAAAAACAAGTGAAAGAAGAGGGGCTTGGTGTTTATTTCTTGATATATAGTTGAGCACAGACATGACATTCTTTACATTTGATGAGCAGAGATTGTCATTTTTGTCTGCTTATGTCCTGTCAGTTAACACTTTAACAAGAGAGAGAATTAATGATCATACAGGTCACAGACCAATTAAATAGAGATGAGAATTTTGAATCTCATAAATGCAACAAATAATTTCCATATGAACATTTCCCAAACATTACATAGGACATACCTAGGCTAAAAATAACTCATTTTTTTTTTTACCTGAGATTCAAATTTGTTTGAATCTCTCTTTTTGTCTTCTATGCTTACCAATCTTGACAGTGAGTCTTATGTCAGAAAGTAAAAAGAAACAAAACAAAATAGTGTCAGCTTCCCTCAAAGTGAAATATGCCTTCACGGCAGTGTTTGATTATGATAATACAAAGGAGGTGTCAGAACTTATCAAAAGGTCATCTTAGACATCACCTTCCAGCAAGATTAGCTGTTCCCATCTCCCATCTTTTGGATGGGGAAACCGAGGTTGGCAGAGGTCATGAGCTTGACCCACATGAACCGTTCTAAAGACATACCCAAAATTAAAATTTAGTTCCTGTGATTCCCAATCCATATTTCCTGTGTGACATCAAAATAATTAATTGAGTTGTAAATAATCCAACCCATCCAGTTGCTGCAGTTCCAGTCACCAGCCCCTGGCGGTGATTATGGCTCTTGGCAATGGTCTTTTTGCTTCAACTTGACAAATGGCTGCGCCGGGAAGCAGTGTGCACCACACTCAGGCATCACTTCAAGGTGCAAAAGCACGAAGGAGTCGTAGCTGGTTGTGACATTTTCCCACTCTTTCTAGAAAAACCTGCAACTGTTCATGACTTGTGTGCTTCCACTTTCCATCCAAGTGGCAACAGAATTCTGTGTCAAGTAACCACTCGGTTGCTGAGAATAATTCGTGGGCACTCTCGGTGTCCTGGCCATGGAAGGGTTGGAGGGGTTTCCCGACAGCTCCACTCCCACATCTGAGGAGGGTCAGACAGGGTCTTATTTCCAACTGCGGTGGTGGGGCCAGTGTTCCCAGAAACACAGACTCTTCATTGAAATTCAGTGCTTCTACAAGAAGCTGGATGTTGCTGGAACCGGGCGAAATTGACCGGCATTTGTGAAGAGGCAATCAGCTCTTCCTTGCCTACCAAAGCCAGTGAATCTATGTACACACTGCTCCGAGAATCTGTTCTTTGTTTTGGGGAGCAGATGCCTGTGAGGTTTTTGGCAGGCCCCGCTGTGTCAAGCAGGCCGGTTTTGACAGTTACTTGCTTGAGGGATGGCTGAAATGCAAAGTATTTCTGATCAGAATATCATATTCATCTGGATGTTAATTACTGTGTCTGGCATGGCATAAATAATTAATTATGCAAAACCCACACAGCTGCTGCTGGAAGGAGTTAAGTGACTCGCTGTCAAAGTCTCACAGTTCTGGAAAGGAAAGAGATTTAGAAAATATATTCCCTGTAATGTGGTTTGGGGAGATTTATCACAGTCTCTCTGTGGTCTAAGGAAAAATCATTGTAGTTGAGGATTGTGCATGTGTGTGCATATGTTCCATGAACAGAAATGTCTCCTAATTTTTATCATTTGTGTTCAGAGCAGTATCTCTGTCAGACACATCGTGGCTCCCTGGGAATCCAGACTTCCCTTTACAGAGCCCTCTGAAGGTCTCTGGAACTGGCTACCCAAGTGAGGTCAGCTCTCTGGTTTTTTGTACAGGGGTCAAACTCTGGACCTTGTGCTTCCGAGGCAGGTGGCAGAACCGCTGAGCTGCATCCCCAGCCAGCTCTCATTTCAAAGATGGTGGCACTGATGCTAGCAGCTCTTCTGGTTCGGCCTGTGCATCTGTGCAGCTATTGCTCATCTGGCCAGTGATGACTATGTAGATGTCTAGTCTGCTGAGTGATGTTGCTGCAGCCACTTAAAAATTTTAATCTCTACTTTAATTTATGTAAGTGAAAATGGTTTTTTTATGTTTAACTCTAACTGGATGTTTGATACAGGGTAAGAGCTAATTCCATATGATACTTTTTTAAAAGCAAAATACCATTACATATAGCAGTGATAAAAAAGGGAAAATAATGTGAGAAACCAAGGTGTTAGTACATTTATCGGATGGTTTTGCTTTGTACAAACATTGATTTTACTGTAATGAAAGAAAAGTGGGAGTTCGTAGGGAATTCTGGTATAAACAAAGTTAAAATCTCTTTTGTTAAGACCACCTGGGTGTAGCATGGAGGCCAGTTTTGGACATATGTTCTCTGCTCTGTCATCTCTCAACTGATCATTGAGAACGAGTTCTGTGACATTTCTGAGTTTTCACTCGGCTCCCACCCAGAGCTGTGGATGGAATAAAATTAGATAAATGTTATGGAGAGCACAGACTCTGGTACGGAAAGGGCTGTGCATAAAATGGTGGGGGTCAGCTTGACTTGTGTGGTCGCTGTGCCACCACAGTGACAAGATACCTGACACCCAGAGCTTAAAGGAGGACAGGTTTATTTCAGTTCATGGTTTTAGAGAGCTCAGTCCGCACTCCAAGGCAGGAGCATCATGGCGGAAGGGTCTGGGGTGGAGGGCAGCTCACCCCATGGTGGGTGGGAAGCAGAGAGAAGGAGGAGCCAAGATGAGAACATGCCCTCCCAGGTCTCACCCAGCGCTACCTCCAGCCAGGGACAGCTCCTACAGCACAGTCAGCCCGAGCTCACCGTGATGGACTGCAGGTGAGCACAGCGCCCGCTGGTCCCTTACCTTCCATAAGTAAGGGAGACTCTGGGATGCAGACTAGATCTAAGCCACGGCAGAGATCATCATCTATGGAGGAGAATAAACACGTAAGAAATGAATTAATAAAAAATGATAAGAGCGAAACGAAATGAGAGTGAGGTAGAAAGTGAATGAATGTGCAACTTTGTAGGCCAGTAAGTCCGTTTTATAGAATAGTTTTCTTTTTAGAGAAAGAAACTTGGTCCCTCAAGTAGATTTACAAATTGAGAGATGGCCCCGAGGTGGTTAGAGCTAGAGACAGACTTCAGGAGGGCACAAGCGCTGCATGTGGAAAGCTGGGAGGAGCTGTCCATGGTTCCTGGGGGCCGATCCGCCTCCTACCCTTGTCAAAGAGGGAAACACACCTGGCTCATGGCGTCTCTGATTGTGATTCACAGAAGAGACAGCTGTAATTAGTGTAATCATTTGAAAGAACAATTGGGTTGTTTTTGCTCGGTGAAAATTGGGGTTGTGCAGAGGAGTTAAAAAATACACCAGGTGAAAGCGTAGTAGTGTGTTCTTTACATCCTCACACAAGACACCTTTCATATAAGGTTAAGAAAATCGTCCCCACTGACGTTAGACCATGTTCCATGGAAGGAACTGAGAATCACATGGGGGTGAATGTCCACCAACGGAAGCATACTGGTCTCCTCCTTTGGGAAACTGTTTGCTTTATTTTTCTTGTAGGTTGGCAGCGATGACACATTCTGTTTATATTTTGACCAAACATAGATATCAATATGTGCCTCTGAGGGTGGGGACCCTCAGCTCACCATTCAAGTTTCTTTTCTAAATACTGTGAGAGCTTCTCTCCTTCACTGTACTCCAGCAGGTCCTCAGAAGGCTCCGCCCCAGATCCCAATGAAGTCAGTAGAGTGACTTCACCCTGGTGTGGACCAGTGGCAGGCGAGGTGAGTGACCCCAGACTTATACTCACACAGTCCCTCTGGTGTGAGATGAGGGTGGCAGATATAAAGAATGCAATTTAGTACAAAAAATGCAGCTGAGAACCAGTTCCCTGTAGATGTAATGTCCGGTGTGTTCTGTTTTTAAATTAGCATAACAAATGTAGCCAGTTCAGTAGTAACTGGTACAAGAGTCTCTCAACACTGGCAAAGGTGTCTCTCCTCAGCTAAGCCTACATGTCAGCCTTTCCTTAGAAAACAACCGCTTGTTACCATATGTATTTTCTTTCTTAATCACTCTATAATATGCTTCTAATATTTATTTGGCCGTGAACCATTAACTCCCAGCTCGAGAAATGGCAGCTTGCGTGCTTTGCTCACTCAAGTCTTCAGCGCTAAGTATTTTCATTATTCCAAGTTCTGAGAATATAATGGTGGCCGAGAGGTGCCACACGCATCTGCCCCAGGTAAGCACATATGAAATACACAGAGAGACAGGAAGTATAAACCTGTAGAGGGAACAGTTCTGCAAAGAACAATACTGAAGGGCAAAGATGTAAAAATAGAAAGAGAGGGCTCCCTGCTTTAGGTTGTTGGGATCAGGGAAGACCTCTCTGAGAGGGTGGGATGAGTAGCTTGAAAGAGGAAGTGAACGACATGTTGGAGAAGAGTCTTCAGAAAAATCAGGCTTCCTAGAAAGGCCTTGCTTGGAACTGAGAATTTCCAGGGAGGGCCAAGATCAGGGTCAGAGGCTGCCTTTTCCACTGTTGGCAAGATTCATCAGAAAACTTCAGAGGGCGTAATGAACAATATTTCTTTACTTATGAAACTACGGCAAGTGTGCTGAACTGTCCACAAGTCTTAGTTAAGTGCCGGTCACTGGAACACACTATCTGATACTCAGGGCTTGATGCGGAGCGGGTTCCTTTCGGCTCACAGTTTGTAGAAGGTTTATTTAGTCCGTGGTCTGCTGGCTCCAAGACAAGGCAGTGTGAGGCAGAGGGGCCTAGAAGGGGAGAAGCTCCAGGGGTGGTGGAAGCAGAGAGAGGGCAGAGGAGGGGGGAGGGGGACCCTCCAGGCTGTGCTCCTAGGGTCTCCGCTACCAGGCTCTACCTTCTTGCTGCACATTCAGCTCTAACCCCCACAGTGCACTAATCCACTCATGAGTAGAAAAAGCCCCACGACCCACTCGCCTCCCCGCCGCCCTGCCTGGGAGTGCTTGGAGCAGAAACGTGTGCCCTGACACCTTACGTCATAAGAACACCACTCGACGGCTCTACATACAGCTGAGATACCAGATCCATCCGTTTGAAGTTAAAAGAACCACAGATCATTTCTTTACTAGCATATGTTTATGGTATGTAATGATTAGTCATCATAGAGGAGTTGGTTCGTGTACATGACACATCTTTATTTTTTTACATTTCCCTTTCTTCCTCCTCACTCTATCTCTTAATCTTCTTCCCATTTACAAAAGATTGATCTCATTGTCTCTTATCTTCTGTTCTGTTAATTTATTTAGACTTTGGGTTTCTCATAGAGGACAAACTATGCAATGTTTAAGCTCATGTGTCTGATTTATTTTACGTAACATTATGAATGCAAAATGTATACTTTTTCCCACAAATGACTCAGACTTATTCTTCTTTGTAACAGAGTAGTACTCCACTGGGGATAGAAAACATCTCTCTTTTTTTTTGAGACAGGGTCTCACTTTGTAGTTCAGGCTGGCCCTGAGCTCAGTCTTGAACTCACAGCAGTCCTCTTGCCTCTGTCTTCCAAGTGCTGGGATTTCAGGTGTGAATCACCATGCCCAGTACTGCGGTATGTGGTACTGATTGCTGGGGTGCATGAGTCACCACACCCAGCATTGTTGTATGTGGTTACTGGCATCGAACCCAGGTCCTTGCACTTGCAAGGCAGGAGCCTGAACCACTGAGCTCACTTCTCTGCCAGAAAACATATTTTCTTTATTCATTTCGGGCTGCTTCGTCTAAGGAAATGACCACAAATCCAACTTCTGCCAAGATAGATTATTTTGAACTTTATGTAAAAGGGCTCACCCAGCATGTGTCTGGCCGTATCTGAGCATGCTTATTCGGTATTGTATTTCTGAGTTTTATCTGTGTGCTTGCATGTGGAAATAGCACAGTGTTTTGTGGTTAGACAATTCTGTTGAAATCTTCTCTTTGGACTCTTGCTTTGCTATTATATCACATTTATTCTAATAGCCACTTCAGATATTTTGAAGGTTGGATAATGAGTGCATATATATTCAGGATTATTATGTCTTCATTTGGGTTTCACTTCCTTAGGAAAATATTTCACACTCTCCAGTAGTATATCTTCTACAAAATATACTTGAATTTAAACCAGAGGAGATATATTGGCTTTCTCTTGATTATCTTCTTTTCTTTGGTTAGTTTCTATTTATCTTCCCTTAAATTTAAATGTGTATCTTATAGACAGAATATAATTTTTAAAATTCAGTTTAAATTGGAGTCTTCATTGCATTATCATTCCATTTAATTACAAGTTTGGGTGAATTTAATTTCTCCACTCACTACTTTCTTTGAGGAAAGAGATGGAAAGAGTTTTAGCTCAGCATTCACATGGTCTTGTGCTGACATTATTATGTAAGAGAAAACTACCAAAGTGACAACAAGGTAACACAGACACTGGCTTCCTTAGCTTCTCCTCCTCACTAGGTGGTTGAGGATCACCCTCCCCATACACACAATATCAAATATCACTGTTCTTATTGAATTAGAGAATGAAATTATTGTGATGTGCATGGCAACTATTAGTCATTAGGCTAATTTTAAGCGAACAAAAGGGCATGTGTTTGCCATTATTTCTATTGCATTCGTCAAATGGTGTTCTCTTTAGATGGCATAGCAGTGCCTCATGACATGGGCATGTTTTTTTATCATAAAACAAAAACTGATCTTCTTATCTCTGGGAAGAATAAATTTTCTCTGTATAAAACAAATATTCTATGGGAATAAAGTGCTCTCTCCTAAAGGGCACAACATGGAAACATGGCTCTGCCCTCATCTCCTGTCCTGGTTTCTTTCTCGTGGCTGATGTACAGTACCTAACACACGTGACTTAGTGGGTAGAGATTTATTTCATGTGAGGCTTAGAAGTTTCAGCCCATGGTTTGCAGACTGAAATGCAGAAACAGCGTGGTGGGATGGTACTGTGAGATAGGAAGAAATTGTTCAAAGGGAAGAAGGGAAGGGGGTAGGGCCAAGAAAAGATGGGAAAGAAAAAAATGAAATGGTAAAACAGGAAACAAAGCTTATGTATATAGGGGTAGGAGGGTGTAGGAAGGGTAAGAAAATGAGAAAAATGAGAATCAAGATGTGTCATGTACAGGTATAAATTCTCAGTGTTGAATGTGATCATAATGTACCTACAAAACGTAATCAATAAAATCAATTTTTTAAAAAAAGAAACACATCATCGTTTATGATGACCTGGTACTTGTGCTCACAGGGACGAGCTGTAGTTTGCAGCTGGAGCAGAGATCTCAGTCTCTGGGAAGAAGACCCAAACTCCGTGCTTGGACATATCCAGCTCACAGAATTGCCACCTTCTGGTGGATGCAGGTAGTGATGTTCCCATCTGCAGGAATCCTGGGGAGGCCGCCATCCACCTGTGAGCTGGTGCTGGGTCATGCTGACTGTGCCTCCAACCTGCTTGCCCACTGCTCTCACATGCTGCTAAGGCTCTCAGAGCAAGCCCAGCCCATCCTGCGTCACCTCATCCTCCAAGGGAAGTTAGCGATGGCCATGAGAGGCAGAGGCATGGAGGAAGTTTTAACAAGGTGGTATGTTGTAAAGCATGACTGACAGAAACAACACGTTAACATTTATGAGAGAAATCTCAGTCCTGGAGCTGGAGTAGGCAGACAGCCAACAGAAATTGTTTTGTGGATGAAATATTTCCTAAAAATAGCGCTCCCAGCTCAGCCTAATGCAATTAAAGTTAGTGATGTACATAATATGAAAACTGGGAGCGCTTCCTGCTAATAACCACTGTGGAACCAAGGCAATCCATTTCATTAATTTAATATACACTTTCATCGTCCCCTGGTAATAGAAGTATAATTAAAATGATATGCTTTGATAGGCTTTTCTTTCCAAAATGAAATTTTGCAAGAACTGGTTGTGAAATATATATAGGTATATTTTTTCCTGTAATTATTACTCATTGTACATTTATTTTGGATTCTTTTTCTTTCTCTCTCCCTCTCTAGAATATTTTCCTAAAGATGACTCTTCCTGGGATGATATCGATAACTTTCTCTATACAAGAAGTTGATTAAAAGGAAGCGATGGAGGATGTGAGAATTAATTGCTCAAAGAGAAGAGTGGAGAACGCCTCAAGTAGAATTTGAATTCACTTAGGATTTTCGTTCTCCCTCTTCACAGGGGCTCAGTCCAGCTTATTCAGTAAAAAGTTCACAGGAAGGGCTAGGAAAGTCAATTGCGATAGGGCTTCTCTAAGAAAATGGTGTCCAACGTAACGAACAAGTGGATAAACTGCTCTGTCTTATAATTTTCATTGTGATTCTTCAGTCTTGTTAGAATTTATGTCATGTTACATTAATAGATTTAATTTTTCTGATCAGGGTTAATTGGGAAAATACAGTAAGTCTTGTTATTGTGTTCAATTTTGAGGCATGTGAGGTTAGTGTTTCCGGGTCATGCCAGCCTGGGCATGGTGGCTAGGGAAGTGCTTCCGGGTTAAGTGGGGGAGGGTACCTTTTCCACCTTCCAGAATGTTTTGCACATTCTCTTTATTGGGCAACAGATAAAACAATTCTCAGCTAATTTCAAGGGACACTTCAGTGGGGAGATTTGATGAAACACAGGAGAAGACTTGGGATCACAAACATGAATTCTGCCAACCTGGTGGCCCCTACCCATCCATTTTGAGTTCAGAGATGTTTGTACCGTTGTGGTGAAACAGAGGCTTATTACAGAGATGCAGCATTCTCCTCACTTCATCTTACATGTTTTCTAAGCAGATCTGGGTCCCCACTTTCTGTTGGCAATGCATGGAAGCCACTGCCCAAAGCCCAGTGTGGAGGAAGAGTCAGAATGGCCGTCTCCAAGCCTCGCTTCCATCCCTGAGGCTGCTGCACAGGAATCTAACATCTGCTGTCTGCCAGCCCTCTGTGACTCTGTCCCTCTCCTCCTTCTCCCTTTCTATGTCTTATTCTGGCCCCATTTCTGGTCACACACCTTGAGCTGTGTGGATGTCCTTAATCTCTGTAGAGGAAATCCGTTCCCTGGAATCTCCACAGCTGACTTCCTCCATTTCTCTATGTCTTTACTAAACTTTCCTTTCTAGAAAAAGCCAAAGGAGCTGCAACACATCACTTTCTGTGTCTTTCATCCCATCTTTTCCTACAGCTATGACAGTCTTGACACACTACATATCCACTTATTTACATCTTTTTCTCTGTGGACAAGTTTGTGTTTGTCCAGCCAAAGCCTTCACATTTTCCCTGTCACA
Organism: Petromus typicus; assembly: GCA_004026965.1. Taxonomy (NCBI): domain Eukaryota; kingdom Metazoa; phylum Chordata; class Mammalia; order Rodentia; family Petromuridae; genus Petromus; species Petromus typicus. Next base: position 35,129 of record PVIR01000533.1, read on the forward strand.
TTCCTAATACCAGGATTAATGCCCAGCACATGGTATGTACTAAGTAAATCCTGATTATAAGCATCAACTTTCCCTTTTTTTCCATTCCAGTCTTATTTGTCTGATAACAAATTTAAAGTTTTCAAAATTGGAGACAGTGCATTCCTTAATGGGAAGTCATCATGCAGTTGACATAAACTCTAAGATACATTCTTTGCAGTTTCATTAGTCAATCAACATGCTTAAAGAATGATACATCCTGGATTGTGGATTCTTTATGTTAACTATCTTCTTAAAAATTTAGAAATCTTCTGATTATAGAGACCAAATTCAATAAAATTACTCATCACAAACATGCCAGTATGTCATCTCTGTACATACCAAATAAACTCACTTTATAAAGCACAAATTGTGAAGTGATTAATACGGATTGACATGAAATTTAGCCTCATGCTGATTATACCTTTGATTTGAATACTAATCTTAAATTAACACAGATCTGTTTTCTGATTGGTAATTTAGCATACCTAAAGTATACTTCCTCTTGATTGAAAATAGTTCCAGACTTTGAATTAATTTGTGTGATGCTACTTACCATATTAAAATTTTAAATATATATTTGTGCTGCATGACATATGTGTGCTTCCTGGGTCTGGAAAGTATCTTAAGAATGGCTGGTGTGACAAAGGATATGAAAGCTCATATCTGGAAAGTCTCCTGCAGAGAGAAACACCATTGTCTGTCACCATGATTTCATTCATACGTAAACGGACTCGGCTGCACCCGATGCCTGAAATTCCTGTTTAGCAACTAATTAACCTGATCTCAGCTACTCAGTATTATGATTTTCTGAAATAATGTTTTCATTATTTCTTAGCTCCAATGAGCTTGTGTTATCTCCTGAGCTTGGTTGCTGGTTTCTTGGTCACCGGAGCCCTACAACCTCGGGATGGCATGTTACACTGAGAATGCTAAGAGCAAACACCTGATCCTGTTGGAGATACTTCCATACAGAAGAATCTGAGCTGTGAATGCTTGCTAAACTGACGGCGCCTCTAGTCCCAACAGTTAGGCAGTGGGGACTAAAAATGCCCACTGCTGCTTGGACCAACAACTTTGGAAAGGCTACATTCACACCGACTGAGCACAGGCAGAACTCACCTTTTTCTTTGTGATCCTGAGCATTTTAGAGGTGTCCACACTGTGCCCATTCATGGAAATCTGGATTCTCCTTCATAGCTGCTTCTTGACCTAACATGGTTGATTTTATTCACCTCAGGACAGCCGGTCTTCAGGGTTCAGCCTTTCTCAGTGCACAAATGTCAGCTCAGATGGTTTGTTCCTTATTAGGGAAAGAGCCATGTAGTTATTAATGGTAGAAACAGAAGATAAAGCATGCTGAGAGCTGTCACAGGGTGAGCAGCGAAGGCAGAGGGTATGGCAGGGAAGAGCTGAAGAGAGTCAAGAAGAGGGGCATTTTGGGAAATTTCCTTCAGCCAACACAGTCCTCAGAAGGACAGTTACACTAGTAGAGAAACGTGGGCTGAACTTCTCCACGCTCTCTGGCTCAGTGAGGAACAAACTGTTCCAAAAGCCAGGGCTGATCCTGCGGCTGTGGCACTGGAATGAGGACAAGCAGAGAGGAAACAAGGGCCAGTAGAGAGGAGAGATCCGGGCCGAGGCTGCTGATCGTGGCAGATGTGCTGTGGTTGGCAAGTCCAGTGATGGCCTGTTGTTACAGCGGCTCTTCATGTCCCACCAAGCTGCATCAGTCCATTTGAAGTTTTACCAAAGTTTTGCAGCATTTGAAGTTTTACCAAAATTTATTTCTTCCCCGTGACACTGTGGAAGTGGTTTTATTTCCACTACACAGATGAGCAAACATCTTCCCTTGGCACAGTCCCTGGGTCTCCCGGATGGTCTCAGGGCTGTTAGTCGAGCGCTCTGTGACCACAGCAGCACCCGGGTCAGAGGCTCTTCTTAACTTGCTACCAGTTCACCTTTGATTTCTAAGTACATCCTATGCCTCATCCATCACCAGAGTTAAAGCTCCTCAGAAAAACAGATATAAGTGATGTCTACAAAACCAGAGGAAACGCAAAGGAACTTGGAGCTGCTAATAAAAATAGCCCGAGTCATTTGAATGCAAAGTGAAAAGGCCAACTATCTACATAACCATCCTAGGCCAGAGAGTGAGCCTAGAACACCTGCCCGGTCACTCTTCACCCACAACCCTCCACGCGGCTCTTAGAAACTCTTTGCTCGTGGTCTGAAGTGTCAGTGGTGTGGTTGTCAGATCCAGATGTGAATATGCTTGACAGAAAGACGCCAACAGATACAGTCAGTGGGTTTGCTATTTCCTTAATGCCGACAGGTGTGGACACTTCAGAAATGTGAAAGCCAGGAGACAGTGTCTCATGACAGGCGGACACACCTTCCGAGCTGTGCAGGGTTCACAAGGGACAACGGGGAGCTTGGGACTCATGGCCCTGTGCAGTGAGGAGTGAGGGCAACTCTCACACTTTGGACTCTTCTGGGACACAGACTGGGGCATGCACTTAGCTCAGGCACGATCCTGGATGTGGGATGCAGCCAGCCCTATAGGGACCTGGAGTCACTGGAGAGGGGCTGTTGGAAGCCACACGGCTCCCTGCTGAGGTGGTTACCATGTAGAGAAGCTTATCTTGTGACTCAGTCTGTTGCTGCGATGGTGCATGCAGAGGTTTGAAGTGCTGAGGGCTTCAAAATAGGAAGAATGACATGAATGAGAGGCACTGTTTGGATCAGGAGCTGCCCACGTGGTATGCTGTTGCTGTTCGGGGCACGGGCTTTAGTCTGGCTGTGTGGGCCATACTAGAGCAATCCTGGTCCCGCCGTCAGTGGGCGGCGTGGTGCCTGTGGACCCAAGGCAGCACGTGCTGTGAGACTGTCCTTCAGGCCTCATGGAGAAGAGGAGCAGGCATGTTACTGCTTTTGCTGGAGAAGAAGCTACTCTTCACAAACTTGCTATCTCTTCTGCTTTAACTGGGTAAAGATAAGTTGCCAACTAAATTTTATTTGTGGGAGAAATTTAAAAGTAAGGCCCTTATTCCGGGGAGTTAGCTCAGTGGTTCCGGCGCCTGTCTTGCAAGCGCAAGGACCCGGGTTCGATTCCCCGATAACCACATACCTATACTGGGTGTGGAGACTCACGCCCAGCAGCAATCAGTACTGCATACTACAGTGCCGGGCGTGGTGGCTCACGCCTGTAATCCCAGCACTCGGGAGGCAGAGGCAGGAGGATTGCTATGATGTGAGTTTGAGGCTGAGCTCAGGGCCAGCCTGAACCACAAAAGTGAGACCCTGTCTCAAAAAAAACCTTAAAAAAAAAAAAAGTAAGGCCCTTATTTGTTTGCTTAAGCAGAGTCTTGTTGTCCGCACTGTCCAGGAATTGATAAATGATGTGTAGAAGCATATAGTGACATATTTTCTATTTTGGAGAAACTGCAGTTGTCTCCTTGCGAAACGCATTGCATAGGAGTCAGTGCTCCAGGCTGCACAGCTGGCAGGATGTCCCCACGGCGCTGAGTGGGTCTGAGTCTCCTCCTGCAGGCCAATCCGGGACCAACAGAGCATGAAACACATTCCCAGGGCAAACCGCTGGTATCCTCACTTCACTGTGATTGCCTGACTCGTCCTCTTTGGTGTATTTTGGTTTTCCTTAAATTGCTGGGTTCACCCGTACACTACGTACCTGATCTGTATGCAGTTGGTCTTATTATCTCTTCCCTGAACAACAAAGCTATTATTCTTCCCATTTTTATAGTCTTAAATTTGAAGCTAAAAATTATGGAAAAATTCATGTGTTCCGGGTCTCTGAGTTGTTAAACAGTAGAGCCTAAATTAAATCAAACCCGAACCTAAGTTCTTTGTTGCTGACTCTAAACTTTCCCAGGACTAGACTCCTCGTTTCTCTCATTTCTCTGGCGTTTGTGGGAGGAGGGAATGAGACAGCAGTGAGAGGTGTGGATGGGCCCCGTCAACACATGTTTGATTTAATCCGAGGGGTCAGAAAATGAGACTTTCCCAGGGTAAAGTCAAGCAGAGGAAAACGGTGTCTGACTTCAGAGATACAGAGTGACACAAGAACAACCTGAAACTTCCCCCAGAGACAGAGTTTAATTTCCTTTTGCATTTTGCACTCATTATGGGAACCTAATGTTTAGCATTTTGATTCTCTTATGTGAAAAAAGAGCAAGGAAGTTAAAATATTCTGTGCATTAGGATTATTGTGATAATTAAACACAGTGACATAAAGATGGCTCTAGATTAGCACTGGTACCTACTAAGTCTGTAAAACCATCGTTTCTTCCCATGGACCAAAGTCTGTCTGGAGGGAGCAGTCCCTGCAGGTAGGAGGTGAACCAGTACGTGGGAAATATAACTTATTCGCACAGCTAGTAGCTACCTTCTGTTTACTAGGAAGGGAGGTGGGAAGGGGAGAGAGCAGGAGAGAGGGGCTGAGCAGGGCTAGCCAAGGAATGATTTTCCCACTCCCGTTCTCCTTACAGGTTTGTTATTACCCTCTAGACATGCATGTTTCCAGTTTGGCTCCTGGCTCTGTAAGTCTCCAGAGCTTTGATGCAGCTGAGAACTAGAAGTTACATCTGACATGAAGACGATCTTGGAAGTCCAGCCACCTTGTGAGGGCCAGAGACCCACCTGGCATTTCGGCAGCAGCGTCCTGGGGAGCAGATGATCCCCTCATTCTCTTCAGGAAAACTGCACTCATGAGAATTGCTTTCTGTGTGCAGCATCCATGGGCCTGAGTCTGATACCTGCACTTCACTTCTACAGAGAAGAATATGCTTTATTTGGCAACCAACTGATCTCACTGTTTAGGTATCATTTCAATTTTGGAGCTTGTATACTCTCTTACTTTTCTAGAAAGACCTAGAATTTTTTACATTCCTTTTTTCTTTATAAATATACATGGTGCTGCCATTAAAAGAACATACTCACTAAAATTTCATATTCATATGAAACAAAGCTTATGTTGTAATGTCTTTTGGTATTTTCCTCCTTTTTTTCTGTGTTGGAGACTGAGCCAAGGGCTTTGTTACACAGCTACCTCTGAAGCTCATTTTCACCTTTTGTTTTGAGCAGGGTCTCCCCAAGTTGTCCAGTCTGAGCTTGGACTTTCAATCCTCCTGCGTCAGCCTCCCAGAGCAGCTGGAATTCCAGGGGTGTGTCACCTGCCCCAGTTTAATGTTCCTTCATATTTAAACTATTTCAGTGATATTCTTTCCTAGAAAGCAATACTCTGCATGTATGTGTGTGCACACACGTGTGTGTGTGGGAGTGTCGATGTGTGGTGTGTGTCTTGCACATGTATGCAGGGCGGTGTGTGCACAACCACTTTGCTCAGCTTGTGTGAGTCTTGATTGCAAAGTTCAAGGGTCTGAGATTTCGTCTCTGCCTGCCTCACATGCTACCCGCCCAGTGGTCAGCTAATTCATGTTCGGGGCCAGTTCTGAGAGCCGGGCCAGGCTGTTCCATCTGAAGTCCTGGGGTCCTCACTGGCCTTGCTGCCCCTGACCTCTGAAGAGAGCCCCAGAGCACAGGGTGTGAGTGAGGCGGCGCCTTTGTCTCAGCCGTGTGCCTCAAAGCACCCTCCGGTGGAGGGCAGGAGCTCACAGGGTGACCGCACAGAGCAGAAATAGCAATCTGCCTTCCAGGCACTGGGTGTCACCAGCAATGGATTCTCTACCATTCTACTAACAGCTCAATATTGGGTTTGTTTCCTCCCAAAGGCTTTTAACTCCATAATTTTATAAGGAAAAAAATTTGACTTCATTTAGAGGATTCTTGTTTAAGATTCCTGCAGATGGGTTCTATAAATGTCTGGGTAAACGGAACAGTGTTAGTGACAAGGTAAGACATAGGTCAATATCAAATATGGGGCAATGCCTACTTCCCAGTTATGTTTTTGTTAGTGAAAAAATGTGTCCATGTGGGGATAGTGGTGAATGCCTATAATTTCAGCACTCTGGGAGGCTGAAGCAGAAGAGTCACAAGCCCAAGCCCAGCCTGGGCAGCTCAGTGACGTAAACAGATCTTGTCTCAAAGCAGAAACTTGAAGAAGGGCTGGGTGTGCAGCTCAGCGTGGAGCTCCTGGGCCCAGATGCACAGTGCCTCTGCCAGCATGGAGAGAGGTCGAGGTGACTGCAGCCGTGTGGTAGGCTGGTGTCTGAAATCCCTTTGGCAAGAGCAGCCTCATGCAGCAGCTTGCTCTGCCTCTGGAGGACCTCAGCGCCCCCACTGGCCGTGTCTGTTTCTCTGTCTGTGCGGTTGACAGACTGGAGGTGCCCCGGAGTCTGCGGCTGCCCCTGCTCCTTTCTTTTGTGTCACACTTGCTGGAACTTGCCCAACCCTTACAAAGGCTACTGAGGACCCCAGCACCACCGACCGCTCACCAGAAGGTGCTGAAAGCAGCCCTGGGCCAGTGCAGCAGCACAGCGAGCCCAAGCACACCCTCGCATGCAGAGAAGGACTGTGGAGCTGTGATTTCTCTAACAGTTGCAGACTGGTCTTCAACTTGTGATCCTCCTGCCTCAGCGTCCCAAAGGACTGAGATTCCAGGACTGCGCCTCCATCTGGCTTGCTGGAGATGGGCAGGAAGCAGTTTGTGTTGGCCAAGTATGCTGGAGAAAACTGTCAGAGGTTGCGTCTCCTGCTGCAGTCTCTGTCCTTACTGCACCCTTCTTACTTTTCTTTCAGGGAGAGCTGCTTATGACTTTGTGCCTGAGAACTTTGAATGTCCTCATGAGCCAACTCTTAATTAAACATTATAGCTTGAGGTTAATTTTAATTTGAAGTTTAAATGTACTTTAACATAAAATTCTACACCTTAACTGGATACTGGGTGCTCTTCCACATATATACACTGTGAAATTTACATCAAGTCATACATGCCCATCTCCTCAAATACTTGCTGTCTCTCTGTGGTGAAAGCCTTCAGAAATCTTTCTTCTAGCGTCTGAAATAACAGAAGTTCCTATGAAGCAGGACCAGGGGTTCTTGCTGGATCCCACTCCTCACTTCACCCAACCATACCATGTCTAAGAGACCAGCCCCGTTAGACTCTAGGCTTCTTCCTTGAACATAAAACATCGTCTGGAAAGGAGGAGGAGGGAGAGGGATGAAGCCGGGATGGCGGGAGGGGGGCAGCCTGGGTGCTGCACAGGAAGCCCACCCCACAGCAGGGTGCCTGGAAACAGTTATTCCAAACACACTAGGAAAACAGTGATGCTGGGTCTGTGCATTCTTGTGCAGGAATGAGGCTGGAGAGACAGGTGGGGGAGCCTGGCACATTCTGGGCCCTCCCTCCTTCACCTGGGGCCCACAGTCCCACTGCCAAGGCACACGGAGTTGCCCGGAATGCACCAAGCCATGACCGAAAGGCCATAGGCCTCCAGTGGGTCTACATTTTCCCTGTGGATTCTTGGTTTCACATAGTTAGTCGTATTTGTATTTTATTCTTGAAACACATTGCCCTATAGTTTTATGAACCCCAAATCCAATAGTGTTCTCAGGTTTTACGGGGCAAAACGTCCAAGCATAGCGATCTTGAGTTTGTGGCTAGAAATGAAGAAGACAAACAAACAGCACTCTGAGAGGCTGAGCAGGACGGTCACAAGTTCAAGCCCAGGCTAGGTCATTGAGAGACTTAGTAAAAGAGCCGATCTCGAAATTTAAAAGGCAATAAAGAGAATTGGGGGTAGCTCAGTGAAAACCCTTGTAATGTATGAATAAAACAAACAGCTGGGTGTTTAAACCATTTAATCTTATTCGGAAAGGAACGTCTGAAACAGAATTAACTACCTGACACCGAATGCTCATTTTCTCCAAATGCAACATGAAGGATGATAACGACACAATTTATCAGCTATTACGTTTTCAGATGACACATCCGTTCATCCATTTCTACCGTGTCAGTTTTGTGTGCGTGCAGGCGCTGTTTCCCCTGTATGTCTCGGCTTGGTGCCGCTGCACAGGTGGGTCGGCGTCCCTTGGAGGTGCTTCCTGGCCGGGCATCCCGTCCTCAGGGAATGAAAAGCATCTCTGAGGCCCCTGCAAGTTGCCTCCTCTGCCTGCTTCCTGTGGATCAGTCCTTACTTTATCACGATTTTCAGGAGCAAAAGCTGCAATTTTCATATCAGCTCTTAATTTCTACCCTTTCATTCTGTGTGCACCTTATATTCAAATTACTTCCTCATGTGAGAAATGGAGCCGACGTATCTGGGTGTCTCGGACTTTTCACAAACTCATCGGTCCTGGCTGTGTCCAGCCCTCCTGTGGGCGACTCTGGGCCACGATGAGGGTCCTAGAAGCGGGACTGCACCAGGATCATGATTATGTTCACTGCCAGGGCAGAGAATATCAACATCACAACCCATACCCACGTCTCGTTTTATGGCAGAAGCTTTCCACTGTCTGCGAGGATTTTCTTGGTGGATAAACCATAGCAACCAGCAGGAAAATCTGGGGATATTCCTGCTTCTTACTTTTGGCAAATGAGTGAAATGAGCATTCCATTCCTCTCCTATGTCTATTTCCTTTGAGAATGTTCATGAGGTCCCTCTTGCTGCAGAGAAAGACTCTGTGCTCCTAGATAGAAAGCTCTTCAATTTTTAAACCTGGAGCAACTGCACACACATATTTTTTATCTGGAAATAGGATATATCCGGGCAGTAGGAAAAGCTGTTTTAAATCATGAATATTCTGAGAAATCCTGATAGGAATAAATCCCTGATCTACTGCAGGAGGCTGCCATTTATTTTTTCCTTTTATAGAAGAAAAGTATTCATTATACATAAGTCTGATCATTTTGCTAAGTTAGTATTCTCGACACGATCATTATTGAATTTTTAAGTGTGTGTGAATTTCACAGATAACTGGTGCTGCTTTATAGCTTTTGAATAAGGTTATAATTCTGGGGTTGTGATTTCGGGTCGTTTCTCTTTTATTTCTTCCAATAAAGGAGGATTCTGCGTCTATGGGGAGCCGTCATCTTGACTAATCTGCAATGCCAATTCTCTGCTTTTATTCCACAAGAAGAGCCACAGAAAGAGAGGTTCGGATGTGGGGAAATGGAATTTCCACAACAGAATCGCATCTTTTTTCCTCAGAATTTCCTCACTGCTTTAGCTTCCTTGTTTCCCACCGATCTGCTGCTTCACCTTTCAATTACAGGTAGAGTTGAGGGGGTGAAAGTGGAGACAAGCACACCGGCTTCCGTGGACGCCGTGGCGCAATGCCCCTCCATGCTATGTCTTCTGTGCTCACCCGGGGTGTTGTAAGCCTGCAAGCTGCTGCCTTTGCAGATCCTGGATGAGGCTGACACCAAACAGAAATAGCCAGCAGCAGAGAGTGAGGATGAATGACCCATTCATGGTCTGGGTGAACTCACCTGCCTGGAACCACAGAGTGAGGGCTGTAAAGGACACGGCACGGACCGACGCCCAACACCCTTGACGGAGCTGACTGCGATCTGCCAACCGTTCTCGCCCTGAAGCTGCAGTGTGGGGAGAAGGCTTCTTGCTTGCTGGCTTATTCTGCTGACAAATGTCCCTTCCTGACCTTTGCTAATGAAGGCCAGCTCTGCAGTCAGCTCCTTGAGCTGCCCAAGTCATTCTGAGCCCAAACTGCCCCTTTCACTCTCTCTTCTGCCCAACGGGCTTAAACAGGAGCATCCACCGAGGAATCTGGCGTGGACCTCACCGGAGACTCTGAGGCGCTAGGGCTGCACTCTGATCAGCTCCCGCGGCCTTGAGCCTTGGGGCAGACACAGACAACCCTTAGCGGCAGATGCTCACCTCCAAAAGGTCTGTGACCATTCCAGGCCTCCGCTGATCTCATCCCAATCAGAAGCGGCAGGAAGTGACTCCTGGCAGGTCAGGGCTTCTCTGGATTCACACAAGTTGCTTTTGGGAGGGGCGTTGGGGATCTGTGTTTCCCAGATGGACCCCTCACTCTGCTGTCCTGCAGAGCAGACCTTGAACACCTAGGACAGAGCCAAGCACCCGGCAATGAGTTGATTTCTTGGTCTTTACTTATTTATTTTAAATTTTGAAGCAGGGTTTTCCCAAGGGGTAGCTCAAACTTGGGATCCTTCTGCCTCAGCCTCCCACGGTGTTGGGATTACAGGTGTGTGCCACCAAACCTGGCTGACAACGGCTCTTTGAAACAAAATATCAGCAGTTCAGTAGAAGGAATAAAAGAAACCATATGAAGATATTTCCCAGAAAATTCCACAAAATAATGGCGAGTTTTGAGAAATTATGAAATTTAAAAGACAGAAATTCAAAATACAAGTAAAGAGAAAAGTAAAAGATAGGTGGTAGAAAATAGGAAGGCTGACTTTTTGGAGCCAGGGAAGGGGAGAAAAGGAAAAAAAAATGAGAAGACAAAGGAGGAGATTAATGGGATGAAAATGATGCAGCAAAGACGTGGGAAGGAAAAGAGGATAAAGACTTGCACTGACCTACATTCTTGGGGCATTTCATATGCCGACAGCAGTTCTGGATGTTGCTTACGCTGCCCTCAACTCCTAGCTCAATGGAGCTGCACCCAAGGCAACGGCACGTGGAAGACATTGGGAGGAAGTCCACATGCTTCTCAGAACGGATCTTTGATTTCTGTTCATTCCCAGAGAAACTGCCATCAAGTACATAGCTTCAGGAAGACATTTCCAGGCGCGTGGGCTGTGGACAGCTCAGTGCTTTGGCATAAGATCTCCGGAGGAGCGTGCAGGGAGGGAAGGACCTGGGAGGCCCAGGTTAGGGGCCCTGTGGGACAAGCAGGAGGTTGCACGGCAGGGGGCACAGTTCTGAGGCCTCCTGGGCAGAGGAAGAGCCTGGTCCAGACCCAGAGGGAGAAGCGAATGTCAAGAAGCCCAGAGCGGTGCTAGCACCAGAGAGGCGATTAGTGCTCAGCAGAGGTTGTGGAGAGGAGCCCATGAGAGATGCTGACCAAGCAGGGAGCAGAGGGTTGAGCTCCGAGCACAAGTTTCTCAGCTGTAGGAAGCTCTGTGCACAGTTAAGTAGGTCTCACTAGGGCCCTCGGGTCCAAGAGCACCTCTGTGGCTGTCTGCATCCTGGAGACCTGCGTGTTCCACGAGCTGCTCCGAAAGGGAAGCTGCAGCCCGGAGGACTTAGCACCCACTGCCCATCCAAGGTCGAAGGTGGAAACTGCCCTGGAGGCTGAGGGAGGGGGAGATCCCTGCCCGGGGCAGCCGCAGAGATTCAGTGCAGCCGTCTGAGCTCTTGCAGAAGGCTCGACTCTTCGGCTCTTTCCCTGCTTAACCCTGTCTGGGCTGCAGGCTGCTGGTGGGCGCAGGTCCCTCCTTTCTGTCCACACAACCACCCTCCACAGACACACCCAGAGTTGTGCTCTCCTCTTCTAGGTGGCTCCCACTCCTGCCCCGGTGTAAATGGCTAAAGAAGGAACCATAAGCCTTGTTTTTCCAGGGCTAGGGATTGAACCTGGCTCCTTGAGAATGGTAGGAAGGCGCTCTATCCCCGAGCTACACGTCCGGCCGGGGAGCTACCGTCCAGCTGCTGTGTGTCTGTTCCTCTGGTGTTCACACTTGGCCGAGAGATACACCCAGACTCTCGGTTTGTGGAAACCTGGGAGAATGGCCTCAGGAGGGTCGGGGCCTGCTCCTCCCTCTGACAGCTCCTCACCCTTCTGACAGCGCCTCCCCCCTCTGGCAGCTCCTCCCCCCTCTGACAGCTCCTCCCTCTGACAGCTCCTCCCCTCTCTGGCAGCTCCTCCCCCCTCTGACAGCTCCTCCCCACCACGACCGTGCTCACCTCGGTTCACAGGCAAAGGGATAGAAACGGTTTCCATCAGCAGGACATTCACTGGATGACAAGATCCACACGGGGGATGTTCCTTCAGATTGCTGTGCGAGTGGGTCACGACTCACATTTACTTGCCTCTTTTATCTCAAAGGCAGAACTGTGCTTGCACAGAAGGGTCTAGAAGGAGAGGGTGGAGAAGAGCTCGGGCTGCCCGGCCTTGTGGCGTCTCCGAGGCCGAGTACCAGGCAAGGTGTCAATGCCAGAGAAATCGGCGGGAGGAATAGCCCGGAAGTCTCACCAGTGCGAAGTCCAGTCCAGACTGTGAGGGTTGAAAAGTCAGACGTGGTTATTAAAGAGGGTTCAAACCACTAATTCCCCCATTTTTGTCTGTTACTTTTGATTGAAGAAAATTTAAAATTCCCCAAAATGAGGTGACCATATTTACCATTGTGGGATATTGCCTCATCTTTTACCAAATTTAGTTCTTAAAAATGAGTGTTTTTTCATATATAAAATTTTAGATTCTATTTTATTTTACTAAACTTTATCAAATGTTCTCACGTCATTCCACATCTTTGTTGGTGTATGTTAGTTCATTCTGCACAATATCCCGGTGCAGCATATTTCATAACTTGTTTAGTTAAGAACCTGACTGACAACGGTGTGGAAGTCTCTCTGACTGTTGTGTTCAGGTGGATGGCACTGCTGGGAAACTCTCCAGTACATTTCTGAATAGCTGCTTGGGAGGCTGGAAAGCGGCGTCAGGAGGTCAAACTGGCACTGAAGGATGTTCAGACACCGGCAGCTAAGGGCCTCACGGGGTTCGTGTTTTTCTGGGCACCACAGTTATTGCTACATATCAAAAACCTTTCTTGCTATATTAATAGCATACTATTATTTTATTGTGTAGTTCTTTTATTAAGAGTGAGTCTAGGGCCGGGGATTTAGCTCAGTGGTTCCAGCGCCTGTCTTGCAAGTGCAAGGGCCTGGGTTCCATCCCTAGTAACCACATACCATACGGGGTGTGGAAACTCATGCCTAGCAGCAATCAGTACTACATACCACAGTGCCAGGCACGGTGGCTCATGCCTGTAATCCCAGCACTCAGGAGGCAGAGGCAGGAGGATTGTTGTGAGTTTGAGGCTGAGCTCAGGGCCAGCCTGAACTACAAAGCGAAACCCTGTCTCAAAAACAAAAGACAAAAAACAAAACAAAACAAAAAAAAGAGGAGTCGTATGTGTCTGTGTTCTCCATCTCTCGTATTCTTAACTTTATGGGTTATTTGCTAATGTACTTCACTTTCATGACTCATATGAAGACTTTTTAAACCTGCATCTTCCAGTAGTTGTCTGTTTGTCATTGTTCATGTTTGCCTGGTCTCAATTATACCCTCCTTTGCTGCTTTGCCGATGCTTGTCTTCACATTTTGTGCCCTATGGGGCTTTTGGTTTCCTTGGCTGTTTCCCCTGAATCCTCTGTTCACTGGGTTCTATGACGTGGGAGAACTTTAGGATCAGTTTTGATCACTTTCTTCTCTCTGTCACTAAGTGCTAAGAGGATGGCCCGTCAAAATGGTGCCTGTCTGTGGTCTTCAGCACATGCGCCGTCTGCACGCACTTCTTTCTTTAGGCTGCAGTGGTCTTGCGGTGACCTACTCCTCCTCCCCCTCTACCCCACCAGCAGCCTTGCACAGCTCCTTCTGGCTGCAGGCTGCCACCCTGGCGCCATACGCAAACACACTTCACAGGGCTTCTTCCTATGTGTCTGGGGCCCTTAGTAGCAATGGCAGCAGCATTGTGTTGAATAGTGGCCCCACAACATGTATCTGCACTGGAGTCCCTGGAACATGTGATTGAGATCCTATTTGGAAAAGAAAGTCTGCAGGCAGGTGAGTTTCAGAGCTCAAGCGTCCTTGGCTTTCTAGGTGGGTCTTAGAGAGGAGGAGACGCTCAGGGAAGTGCAGGACACCTGGAGACAGCGGCAGATGTCAGCGTGTAGGTGGAGGGCAGGCCTGGCCTGCATCTTGGGTCTGTGGAGGAAGCTCTGTCCTTGAGCTCGAACTTGTGCCTTCCAAACTGCAGCACAATAAACTGCCATGGTGTTAGGCCACGCGGTGCCCTCAGATGGTGCCGACAGCCCTGGGGTCTGGTGCCGTTTTTGCTCAGGGTGTGTTAACTGGTCATCCTGTCCTCACAGATCTCTGGGGCAGTTTCTGTCACAGAAACACCTTTAATTCCGGACAAAAGCAGAGCTTGCATTTGATTATTTTTTAACACATGTTCAGGGAAGAGAGACCAAGGCAGGGAAAGACAACAGAAAAGGGTGGAGATGGGGAACAGGGAGAAAGAGGAGAACATGATTAGCCCGCCTCGGGAGCCTGTTCCTTCACTGGATTAGAGTGCACACCACCATCTCCCGTGTGCAGCTGTCATCAGACATGTTCTTTGTCCACTCTTTCCCCAAGTTTGCTTATCCTTAGTCCTGCTGTGATGACCTGGCACGTCTGCATTTTTGATGTGCCAGTGTGTCCTCTTCTTTTCCACGTCCTTGTTTTGTCTTTATTGTTTGAGTAACATCTGACCCATGCCCCTGTGGCTGACTCAGCACTAGTGTGCTTTAGTTGACAGTGAAGGTGTCCTTCGAAGCATGCCCCCTTCACAATTCTCTACCCTGTTTCACTTGTGCACATGCACACACATACAAACATACACCCAAGCATTTCTTTCACATGAATACACTCAGATTACCTCACCTTTCGCTGGCAAGGAGGACTCCTTCCATCCTAACATCCTTGAGCGTCACACACTCTGGACTCTGCCACCTCTGACAAAGCTCGAGGCCCGAGGGCACCCTCGCTCTGCCGCGGCACCTGGAGATGGGTCCTACTTGCTCCTTGCTATTGTAACAAAAGTCTATACTTAACACTTTTAGCAATATAGTTCAAAATTCCTCTCAGAAGTAAAATTAGAGGGTAAAAGGAGTTTTAAATATGTAGGGGCCGCTGACAATTAGCATTCAGTAAACATTTTAACAACTTACACTCCCACCAGAATTGTGATAGGGTTGTTTCCCACCTTCTGACAGTGCTTTAAAAGGTGTAATTTATTAGGTGAAAATAAAATTTAATGATTGTTTAGTCCATTTTATTTGCCTGTCAGTAATGTTATGCTTCTTGTGACATGTTGATGGCCCTAAAATTTCTTCTTTGTGTAGCTGGTCCATTATTTTACTCACTTTTCCATTTGTTGTGAATATTTTCTTTTTATTGATTTGAGGACACTATACATATTTACATAAAAATCCTTTCATCCATTTCTTCTTGTAAATATTTTGTGCATAGTTTTTGTCATTAAAATAACACAGGTTCTATCTAGTGTAATGAGTCATGCAGGTAGCTGGTTGTGTGAGATCTCGCGCCTTTCTGGGGGAAATTCATGGTGTGTCTAGACGTCCACTTCCTCCCAGTCTTGGTGGTTTTTGCCAGCGTCAAGGTCCTGTTCTGGCTATTGAGCTGGTCATGGGCCACCATGAGCAGACGTCCCACACGCCGGCTGCCACGTGACTGACCACCGTGAGGGCAGAAAGACAGAGGGACTGAGCGGCAGGGGGCTGAGCCGGTGACCCTGGCCACAGGGGAGGGGGTCCTGACTGAGAGATGAAACTCTGCCCTCTCCTTGGCCAGATGAGGTTAAAGATGAGGCAGTACTGTGACTAGAAGCCTCTATTAATGTTTTACATGCTTCCCACTAGAGTCATGGGCCTAATTCATGAAGCAACTTAACAGGCCAAGGTGGCTGCAGGACATGCTTTGACATGCAAGCCTCCCCTCTGTAGCATCTCAACATGACACAGGACAATCTGAGGACATCCGAGGTCATTGGGAAGGGCATTGTGGATGTGTCTGTTTAATGCCTGTTGTGCTGGTGTTTACTTATCTTCCAAAACTGGTACAAAGGCAAAGGTTGTATTCCACTGAGTCAGAAGTGTGAGTTAGTCTCAGCTCTGCCAGTCACAGCCTGCTGGGCCCCTTCAGTGGGCTCAATTCTCCAGGCTATGGTAAAGGATGCGGGCTCTGAAGGGCACTTGGTTCTTGGGCTGAAGTTTACCTCAGCCTGGGGCTTTCTCCTCGTTACCTCTGAGTGCAGACACAGTTGTCCTGGAAGCTATAGGAGCTCCACTCACCCGAGAGGCTCATGGGTACCTCTCTAGTCCTCCCAGTTTAGTGCGCCAGTCAGAACTGGCTCATGTAATGGGCCAGTCTGAGAAGCTTCTCCATCTGCCCTCCATAGTGACAGTTGGAGCTTTCAGGGCCAGCTGTCCAGGCAGACGGCGGCATCCCACGCTGAGTGGCTTGTGACTCTGGCTGGGCTCCTGGTGATGGCACATTGGAGCTTCTGAGTCTGGGACAACGCCCCTCACATCCCACCCAGAAATGACAGGTGCACGTGTCCTCAGGACTGCCTTGCTGGTCCATTTATTTTACTCACTTTTCCATTTGTTATGAATATTTTCTTTTTATTGATTTGAGGACACTATACATATTTACACAAAAATCCTTTCATCCATTTCTTCTTGTAAATGTTTTGTGCATAGTTTTTATCATTAAAATAACACAGGTTCTATCTAGGGTAATGTGTCACGCAGGTAGCTGGTTGTGTGAGACCATGATGGGCCAAGTGCCCAATGATTCAGAGCCCAGCCCAGGTTTCCAAGGAAGTTCTACTAGAAATAGCTGAAGCTCCGGCTAGGTTTGCATTTCAGCCAGTGTTCTAGGGAATGTGCTCTGTCCAGAGCTGCAGTTTGGGCTGGTGATGTGGGCTGTACACTCTCAGAACTGACTACACTTGCATTTCCTTTTTCTGAGCACATAAGACAGGGGTGTGAGCACTGCTGCAGACAGCTCAGCGGGGAGCCTCAGTGGATCAGAGGAAATCAGTTATTAAGACCATGGAGGCTGGTTTTGTGTCATGGCCCAGACTCCCTGATTTTGTTTGTCTATTTTCTTCCCATTGGAGCCAATTTTTTCTCCCACCTTTGAATAAAAAAAAAAAAACAAAAACAAAACTCCAGCAAATAATGGTTTGGGGGAGATGAAGGATTGCATGCAGATGTGGGAAATGCATGAAGCTTTTTAGCAGAAGGACGCTGTGGAGACCCTGACAGAGTGGTGAGGATTTGTTTGGGTTGGAGTAACCAGTGAGCTGGTCATTTGTCTTCCAGTAATCGCTGCTGTCAGCTTGTTAAACATTAAAAATAAATGCACTAGAGAAAAGCCATACCTCTTCTCTGATAGGGAGTCTCTTTTCAGAGCCTGTGGCCATTGGTGGTCTTCAGGGTGGTGTGATGGTGGACGGAGCCCTGACCTGGGCTGTGAGGAGGGACCTCTTCCCAGGGCAAAGTGGGGACAGAGGAATTGAACTTCTGACCTGTGAGCCAGGTGCCACTGCGCATGGTCTCCAGACAGTCATATTTCTGATCAGAGATGTTATAACCCAGAAAACAATTTTCTCCCTGTAGTTGCTCTGGCTATTTCAGTCATAAAATTCCCAAAGGTTAGAGGACAAGTGAGCCATTGAGGGCTGCAGTGGAGTTTGGCCAGATAATTAACTGAAGGCACAAGATCTCGCAGGGCTGCTCAGAGAGCATCTAATGGAAAGTTGCTCCTCATTCCCACGGCCCCCTCTGCTTTCTTTCTGCATTTCTCCTCCTTCGTCACTTCCCGCATTTGCTTTTCACTGATCCTACATTACATTTCTCTCTTGCTTCGAAGTGTGGGCTTCTCTGACCTGTATCCATGACAAAGTCACATCTGCTCCAGTCTTGCTAGAACAGTTTCTCATGTTGACAGGAAGCATTTCCTGGAATCTGCATCCGAGAGATCTGTTGCATGAAATGACTTGTGCATTCCAAACCCATCAAACATATACTATGGCAGGTCAGGTGATCCCTAAAGCAGTAAGACTATGGCTTTGGTTCTAGAAGGATCTCCACAAGCGTCTCCGACCCACTGCTCTTGGGTAGATAGAGGCCCTGGTTTCAGACACTGCCCCTGGAGCGCTGGTTTCTTCCCCAGCGTGCGTGCGTCTGGGCTCAAGTGCACAGACACGCGTGGCCTGGTGGTTCCTTCAGTGTGTTTGTACTTGTAACAGTCCCTGGAGCTTCTTTTCTCATCTCACAGGAAACACAAAGGATCAAGAGAGAACTTTTTTCTACATCTTTAATCCCTTCCTCTGGGAACTGTTTGAATTTCAAACTGAAATCTTGGATTTGTTATGTGGCTTCTTCTCACGGAGAGGCAGGAGTCTGAGCCCAAGTGTGGCCTCTGTGGCCAAGAGACACTGAGCTCTCCCCTGGGCTGTGGCGGGTCACTCCATCAGCAGTGGGACAGCTGGCCAGGGCCCCTTCTGGAATTTCATTGAATATACACTTTCAGAAAGCTGTTTTACTCTGCTGAAATAACCTTCAACCAAAATGCCACTTTTAAAAGCCAGCTTCGTGGTTAATTAGTCATCAGGTCTCACCTGCGGATCCCAGAGCGACCTTCTAGACAAACCAAGATAAACACCCTCACTCTGAGTGCGAGGAAATGTCAGGTCCAGGAGTGAAAGGTCTCAGGACTGAATCTGGGGGAGTATTTGGGATTCTAAATAATCTATGCATTTCCTGTCTCTGCTGACCTGTAAAACTTAAAGAAATTCATGGGAGAAGATAAGACAGAGTAATTCATGACACATTTTAAGTGAAATATATTTGATGTTTAAAAATACAGGTTATAATGTCCATGTAGAACTAAACCATCATAGAAAGAGATTGATATGCACAGGATTTTAAAAAGTCAAACCCGTGTATTTGATACAATAGCCGACAATGATTCACATAGTAAATACAACTCAAGGGCAGTTTTAGGCCATCTGTATAATGTGAGATTCTAACACCAGGAAATAAAAAAGCGAGATGCCGATGTTGAGGGAGGGAGACGGTGCCTGAAACAGTAATAACAAACAGTCTGTTCAGGGACCAGAGTTGGGTGGGTATATGTGTTTATTTCCTCTGGAGATTCCCGAGATTAGATGGTGAGTGTGTGCTTAAATTTTGAAGAAACTGCCGGACTCTTTCTTCTCTTTCTGCGCATTTTTGCCCCACCGTGGTGGTGAAGACGGCGCTTCCCCCCTTTGCCCAGCACATGAGGCACTGCCTCTGTGATGGGGCAGGAGACTGCTTAGCGCTGAATTTGTGTCTCCTACCTCAAGGCCACAGTATGAGGTGCAATATGTGCCACATGAGCTAAATGTTACCTGGTTTCTCTTACATGAGAAATCAAAATATAAATATGAAGTAAATTAAAGCTAGATGATAGGAAATGGACTGGATCCTTTGCAAATGGGTAGGGGGCCAAGAGATGGAGGGAAATGGACAGAGGGGACTTGAAAAGAATTAAGGTGTGTGCAGGCACCAACTCTCTGACATAAATATCATCACTAGACATGGACTAATAAAAATAAAAGCTGCTGTATCACTTCTGAAATGTTGTTGTTTTAAACATCTTTTATTCTGACTTTATATCCTTTTGCTTGTATGGTATTACCACTGTTCTTTGATTGAATGGTATTGATTTTTAGGTTGATTATCTTAATTTGGAAAAAATAAAAAATGAACTTTCTGTGGCTGGGTCTGGATTTCATACTCTTTGAAGTCTCGCTGTTTTATGAACCACGCAGACCTGGACATTACTTGGGAGGGCAGTACCTGTTTTGGAGTGGGGTGGTGCTGCCCCTTCTGCAGACTGTTGTGGTGTGTTTTGCAGCAGTACTAGACTGGGTGATGGTGGACTCTGGGCTCCCTTGCCATTCTGCATGACATGGTGGACATCATCCGGCAGCCACAGGTTTTAAAGGCAAAAACTGGACTCTCTGAGGAAGAGGGAATTGGGAACGGTGGGTCCTGCCAGGCTTTCCCAGCGCTAGCCGGCTCTCAAGTGCCGCAGCAGCCCACGGTCCCAGGAGGCCTCTTTTCCAGTCTCACACGCGGCCATGTCAGCTCTGCCTTCCTGGAGAACTGAACAGTCAATTCTTCACTATTCGTTCCTGAACTGAGTTCATCAAAACTCTCCATATGCCGTCTTGCTGGCGCTGCACCTCTAGTGACCACGCTGAGGTGAGGCTGGGGTGCTCAGCCCTCACCTCACTGCCTTCTTCCTGGGCTTTGCCTAGGCGCTTCTGGGCCCTGTTTGGTCATCGCCTACAGGTGTTCTCACTTATTCTCACAAGGACTTCTTTAAGCGCGCCTGCTCATCTTCCTGCCTGTGCTCTTTGCCAAAAAAGAAAACGTACGCAAGTGTGTGTGTGTGTGTGTGTGTGTGTGTGTGTGTGTGTGTGCGCGCATGTTCTCAGGGATGGAACTCAGGCCCTTGTGCTTCCAAGGCAGGTGTGGTGTCACTTGAACTAAATCCCCAGCCCAGAAAACATATTATATGATGCTACTAGGAAGGATCACAGGGTCTTTGCATTTAGCCACACCCCTGGGCCTTTTAAAATTTTGATGTAAGATCTTGCTAAGTCACTAAACTGCCAGGCCTGGCTCAAATGTGCATTTCTCCTGTGTCCTGTTCCTGAGTAGTTGAGGTTTGAGGTATGTCCCATATTACTCTTCATTCCCTTTACAGGTTTTTGAGGATCCTAGCTCCAGGTTTACCTAGTTTAGAGTAGTGGTCTGTCTTACCATGAGACATATAAACTGGCCTGTCCAGTTCTGCAGACAAAACTCAGCTACATGAGCAGAAGGAAGCAGACAGGGTCTCAGTGGGAACTATACAGGGACTGAGCTTCTCCTGTTGCGCTGAGCCCATCCCTCACACAATCTGCAGTTATAGTTCAGTCTGCTCACATGATAGCAAGACCCTTTCTAGGACTCCATGGCAGCCTGGGAAGAGGCCTCTACCTCAAATTTTCAGCCAACATTGTGTTTAAAGGAGAGCCTTTGTGCATAACTTAATTTTGAGTTGATTCAAGAATATTTGTTCAATAAAGCTTGTTTTAAACTTGGACGTTTCAGCCAAAGTATAAGAAAAGCAAAATTAACAAGAATAAAAAGAACTGAGGAAAATACATTACTGTTGAAGTTGACAGATATTTGTGTAGAAAACTTGAAACAATAAAAATAAGACTATTTTTGAGAAACTACAATGATGTTTGGTAGCTTTGCCTGATGTACGATCAGCATACAAAACATGAAAGCCTCTGTGTCAATTTCACCAATTATTGACCAGCAAACATGATGTCAGAGGTCATGTGCAAAGGGTTGAATTGTGTAGAGTGTTAGGGCCAATGAGTCTCAAGATCAAAAGAGAAAAAAATATTAAATACATGAGAGCATCAAAGAGAGGATAGAAAGGTTATTTTTTAAGTGTACATTGATATGACATTATAAAAATAAGAATTACTCGGGTCGGGGAGTTAGCTCAGTGGTTCCGGCGCCTGTCTC